>JANIJG010012101.1:0-45885 GCA_024611175.1 Megaceryle torquata
ACAACAAAATTAAAAAAATATATTTATATAAAAAACCAAAACAATCAAACCCCCTAACCACAACACCAACTCTTCATCCTGGCTTGGATGCAGTCAGCTTCTAACTGCAGAGGCCTTAAAATTCAGGGGACAGGTTTTAAGGAGACATCCAGGGATTTAGCAATGCCACTTTGCCAAAGCTAAATCTCCCAGAACCTCCTGCCTAGTGAGGGCATCAGCTAATGTATGCCATAATTTTGTACAGACAGCCCCAGAGTCTCCTGCTGAATTATTTATTAGTAAGACTAGTTGTTTGTCAAGGCAGATAATGGGGAAAATGTTCCCTGGGAAAAGATAGATAATAGTCGTGCTTTTAGTCTAAAAAATAAACTCACTTTATATATTCAATTATATTTTTACTCGAAGTTGAAAAACATTTAATAGCTGGTCTTAATAGGTTAAAGAACATTTTAAAGATGGAAAGATCTCAAAAGATGTATTTAAACTGAGGAATATTTTGATTTGGTAAAGAATTGGGAAATTATGTGGTTTTGCAAACCTATTTAAATGCACTGAAGAACTAATGACTTCTGATAAAAAAAAACCCAATTAATTTTCAGCTTTTGTTTTGCTAAAATTTTCAGCTTTTCTTTACTGATAGCAATACAAAGGAAAAATAAAGGACATGGGGCAATTCAGTGGCCTCAAAGTGTAAGGAAAAGAAACTCTAGTGAGAAGTCCTGCTGCTCATGTCCAGGCACCTCTGAAGCAACGTAACCTTGTCGAGCAGTTCCCTCAAGGACTCAGCTCTCGCCCCAGATAAATTCCCAGAGGGACAGTGAAACCCGCTGTTGCTTTAGATACATACTTTTCACTGTACCATGCGGGGCATCCTAGTATTACCAAGGGAAGTATGCCAAAGTGCAAACCTTGCCTAGGCAGAAATTCGTGTGAGTATCGATGAACGCCTGTGGTAGCTTCCAGTTTATGAATGTAATTTATCATTCATTCTCTAGTGGCCTGATCTGGTTTTGGATTAAGCCAGTGGAAAAACTCCTGCCAACTTCATTGGCAGCTAAATCAGGTCATAGATGGAAAGATACAGAATCTCTAGCAAATTTCAAAAGCTCAGGTAAACAGGCAGGCAAAGATTATTTCTGACCATCAGTAAAGAGAACACAAAATAGTATTAAAAATTACCTGTTCAGTCAACACATGTAAAGTAAAAACTAAACTTCAAGCATAAGTAGTATATATATTATGACTTAGGTAGCATATCAGGGATAACTGTTAGCTACATAAATTTTAAATGATGACAAGTATATATAGAGACCAGATCTGGATCTGCATTGAACCACAGAGTTGCCAAGTGTAGTTTTGTTTTGCCTCTGTCTGTCGACACCACCAAAACAGAGTTACAACAGCACTGAAAGAAGAAAGCATCAATAAACTTTCAGCTGGGCACAGTCACAACACACAAAGAGAGCTCTAATAATGCAGACTTAGAAGGAAACAATGTTTCTGGGAAAAAAAAGACAGGAGGGTGGAAATGGTATGGAACACTGAATGTCATCATCTTACACCTACACTATGTCTATCTTTCAGGCACAGGCACATTTAACAGCTCCCTCAGGCAGGACACTGACAGAAGCCATCAAGAAATAACAGGAAATATTAGATGGTCATTCCTGCTATGGAAGACAGGAGACCTTGGTTGATTCTGATGAAATCTTACAGTGGCCTTCCAGATCTTAAAGGGGACCTACAGGAAAGATGGAGAGGTACTTGTTATCAGGGAGTGTAGTGATAGGATAAGGGGTAACAGTTTCAGACTGGAAGAGGATAGATTTAGATTAGACATTAGACAGAAATTTTTTACTGTCAGGGTGGTGAGACACTGGAACAGGTTGTCCAGAGAGGTTATGAGCACCGGATCCCTGGAAGTGTTCAAGGCCAGGCTGGATGGGGCTTGAAGCAACCTGGTCAAGTGGGAGGTGTCCCTGCCCATGGCAGGGGGGTTGGAACTAGATGATCTTTAGGGTCCCTTCCAATCCAAACCATTCTATGATAAGAATCTGTGGCTCTCTGATGGGGCAGGAAGAGGAACCCCGGTTCCCTTGACATCCCCCCCTTTCTACTTCCCCTGCTCCTACCCCTACCCCACACTACAGAGAGGCTGCAGCTGCCTCTGATGTATCCTTTACACATTGGCTAATAAGTACCATTTTCAACTGGAAAAAATGCTGATCTGTAGACTGAGCAGCAGACTTTGAAAATACACTCATACAATACCTAGAGTGTAATAACTGAAGAGGAAGTGTAGCTGTTTAAAAAGGCTATAACAGAACAACCAATTTAGTTATTAATCTATTCTTGGAAATAGAGAAGTACCATCACAGCTTATGCTTTCCAGATGACTGCTCTAATCAGACCCTGTAAGTCAGAAAGAGCTCAATTTTTCCCCATGATCTTTATATTCTTCATTAAGCTGACAATCAGCATGAATTAATCAAGCCTTAATCTGTTCATTCTAGGAGAAAATATATTTCATATAGAAGATTTTCCATTTTTCTCTAGAGTCGCTAATTCATCCACATTAGGCCTCGAGAGCTGGAGAAGCTACACAGAAAAGTCTCTGCTTCCACTCATGCAAATACTCCCCAAACCTGATGGCCATTTGCTATGACCCACACAGTCAAGTTCAGCAAGGTCCTTGGTACAAGCTTCACTTCCAGCACATGAACTATCTCATTTAAGACAGTGCTTCACCATAACCTTGGAGACTGAGACAATCCCCACTTGTCTTTTTTCCTCATCACCCAGAAATGATAACATACTGATTTAGGAAAGGAAGTCCCTCATCACAGCCATGAGGGAGAATACTCAGGGAGGAGGAACAGAAATAGGGTGGGTGGAAAGATCTTCTCTCCCTCATGGGATCTCCAAGCCTCTGGCAAGCAGGAGTTATGGGACTACCTAAAACAGAGGCTGCAACCAGACCATCATGTTTAATAGCATCTGATAAAGACGTGAACAGCTCTGCAAGGTCCCTCTTGTACTAATGACAGTTCTGATAAACACTGTTTTCTCTAATTCAACATTCTACTTCTAGCACTAACTACGTATTTTGATTTTTTGGGAGGCAGAGTTTGCTCTTCTGACTACATTAGCAAAAACTGCAACCATTTGGATGTAGAAACATCTACATGTTGTCCCTAATATCTGAAGCTGAGATTCTACAATTATAAGAAGTACTTTGACCACAGATGTCCCTTCAACTCTTATGTGCCCAAACCAATGAACAACTTGCAAGACTTTCAAACAGAGAAACCTTCAAGACTCTGTGTAGCCTACTAAAGTGTGCTCAACAGAGCTGCAAAATTCAAGGTTTGGTTGTGGTTTGGTGTCCCCCCCCCAAGCTTTTAGGGAATTGCAGCCTAGAAAAAACACAGACCATTTGCAGAGACCGCTGTGAATACCAGGCATATGTCAAATTCCTCTCTTCCTACAGCTTGCCACTCTTTGTGTTCAGAGGACGGCATCAGGCTCTCTTGCCTCTAAATTAAATTCAAGGAATTTAGGAAGTAAAGAGCAGATTAAGAGATAAATTGTTTCCAATTGCTTTTTCTGTTTTGCCAATAGAGACAGATTTTCTTCTCGGGTAAAAATCTAAGGCGTAGTTGAGGAGCAGGTGGATTGCGTGTGTTTCCCTCAGACATATAGCCTACCATGCATATGCCGGGTGAATATTCTATAATGCTCAGCTTGCACAGGCTGCTTTCATTAACCCAGTGTTCCACTTTTATTATCTACCTAAAAATAGCAGTGTGAAATAATTGTCAGATTTCTCAAAGAAAAAACACAGAGCAATTCTCCTAATTGAGCCAGCTATTTTGCTTGCACTTACCTTTCAGAGATGCTGGCTGCCTCTGAGCCTGGCCCTTATTAACGTTTTTTATGAATCAATTTTATATGGAAACCACCCAAGCATTAGAAGTGGCTCTTCTTTATGTTTTAGGGGAATTGACATTTCAGTCACTAGCTATCCTGCATGCAAAACATCTTTGAATCACTAAATGTGTGATTACATCTTTCCACAGGCCTTCCTCTAATGGGAAATCAGTGTTCCATTTACAGCAGAAGGGCTGAAATGGTTTAAAATTTCAAGAGCTTTCATGATTCACCTCACAATAACACAAACAAAAAGCAAGTTCTAATTTCCAGCACCTTCCTGATCTACAGTGCTAACATACCCAAAAATTACCCATCAGGCAAATTACAAGGGAAGGTGCCTTCCCAAGATCTTCTGAGGATATACGTGAAAAATAAAAGTAAATTTTTCAGCAAGAACCAGATTGCAACAGGCTTGTGGGCAAGCAAACAAACATGTGCACGGGTGGGTGGTGTGCAGGAAAGGAGGAGGTAGGGAGCAAGTTTTGAAATCCCTGCCACTTGTCCTTTGCCTTGCACGGCCTGCATAAGGACCTTCTGTAGTTCTACTTTCAGCACACCTGTGAAGGAAGAAGAAAGGTAAGAGACGTATATCTGTGCATCACTCTTAAATATTATGGTATTTAAGAGTCTTCATATGAAGGAATAAGTACCATCTGTACCCCACTTTTCTGAACTCAAAGTAAAACCCATGCAGAAAGATTTTTTTTTTTTTTTTCAGAACAAAAGCACTTAAATTCTCAAGGGCAGCGAATAAAAAGATACCTGTAAACAAGCAGATAACACAACCACAGAGATAGCCTTGGGCTGGCAGGTTCCAGCATGGAAAGGGCCTGACACACTGCTGGTGAGAGTGAGATCAGAAAGGCTGAGGCACCCCCTTCCTCTCATTTTACTCTCTCCATCAAGGCCAGCACCAGCTGTGCTCGATCACTTGTTTTGTAAGACCTTAATTTGTTTTTCCTGCGTCCTCATTTACACACCCACACATAGCCCAACTCAATTTTTGCTTTTTGCTTGGGGCTGAAGTGAGATAGTTATGCTGGAATCAAGCCATTCTCCATCATATCTGAACAGTCTTGTCAGCCAGGTGAAGTCCCCAGTGACTGGTAAAAGGGAAACATTGCACCTATTTTTAAAAAAGGTACAAAGGACCACCCTGGGAGCTACTGATCTGTCAGCCTCACCTCTGTGCCCAGGGTGATCATAGAACAGATTCTCCTAGAAGCTGTGCTAAGGACATGGATGTGATTCCAAACAGCCAGCATAGTTTCACCAAGGGCAGGTCCTGCCTGACCAACCTAATGGCCTTCTGTGATGGAGTGACTACATGAGTGGACACTATGTATGCAGGTGAATGGATTCCTTAGTCTCCTTGTACATCTGGATTTTACTGTCTTTTTACGGAGTTGTACTGTCTGCTGTTTACTTCACACTAGGAGACCATTTTTTATTTTAGCTAACTGGACTCATTCAGAGCTCCTACTATCTATCAGACTAAAATTCACTGATTATTATCACTAGAAAGCTGTCAGTGAACCTGCTTTTTAAACAGACAAGATACCACCACTTATTTTCCTGTTTTCTTTCCCTGTTACTGGTTATGCAGGAGTGGAATAGGCTACTGGGGGGTGATAAAATACAGATGGTTTTCAACAAGGGCATGATAATAGGAGAGTGTCTCCAGGCTGGAGAGAAATACAGATTTGATGTCTTAGCTCTTACAGCTAAAGTCTAGGTCCAAAACACAAAAGTAACATTTGCTTGTGTAAGAAATAAAAGCATGCTTTTTAGTAAGGAACTGCTACCTTGAACAGCCTAAGGGATTTCCAAGAGATTTTATTTCTGATGGTTTGTTAGATCTGTTTCTCATGTAGCAATAGACGGAACTTGAAGAAAATCTGTCAGGCTTATTCTCCACTATCTTACATCAACTGTATGCTAACACAGCAGAGCAATTTCCCACCCAGCACAGAAACTGGAAATTAGATACTCTCCATTAAACTCAGCTGAAGCTTCTGATTTTTACTGTTACACAGGCTTGTAACTCTAGCCATCCCATTCCAGTGAAAAACATTTCTACCAAAACCAATTTAATCTATATTCTCATACCCAGAAATGTACACAACAGTTTTTACCTAATGCAGATTCTCCCACATTTTTATAAGGCTAAATAGTTCCCACTGTAGTTCTAAGAACCTGTTATTCTTCTATTTCCTTCCATCAATCAGTGTGGTTTTGTTTTTTCAGCTTTGTGTGTAGCTTAAAGGCTACACTGTAGTAACAGTGTAGTAACACTGCTAGAAACCCAAGGAAAATGCTCAAACATAAGAGATTCCCCAAATCAACTTTAATGGAATTAAAGATTAATGCAGCATAGTGAATATATGCCTAAGACCCACCTATACTTCTGTGTAGACTCAGCACTACAGCGACAGAATGTGTTTTTCATCTGTCTTTCACCATGGGAGATGCAATTTTGTTGCAAATGTCACATTTCAAATCTCAAAAGCAAAAAATATCCATATGTGAGAAATCAAGATGTGAAGAAAAAAAAAAAAAATAGTTATTTAACAATTTAACACAGTTCACAAAAGTCACTTCAGAAAAAGAGGAAAGAGAAAATACTTAGGCAACAATTAATGTCATTCTGTAAAAACATCTTTACTGTGCTCCTGGAAAGACTAGATTACTTTTGACGAAAATTAGCTGTCTCTCACACAGCATTTTATTCTTGCAAATATCTGTTCTAGATTCATGAAAAGGAGAAAGAAACATCAGAATGATAATTGGATAGCACCAATTCCTTTCTCCACCCATAATTATTGAAACAAAGTTCTTATGTCTTGGAGAGGTTTCACAGAGCATAGTACAGCCCAGTGAAGTGATGATCAATATGAGAAAGAGACTTGAATAGGGATGTAAAGAATAGCAATTTTGACTTATAATGAAGAATGAAATGTTTTGGAATAGCCAAATTATTACTTTTTGGTGTTCTTTTGCTGCTACAGGTCAGTAGGTTATGACAAACAGGAAGAACAGCAGTGACATTTGGTAAATCATGAGATTGTTTGGAACCAGCAAGCCCAGGAGAGATGTAAAATTATGCAGATATTGCAAACTTGACACAAAGTAATTTTGGTTGACTGTTTCCAGGAAATTAAAATAAAGAAATATGTTTCCAGGAAATGGAAATAAAGAAAACAGCCCAGCTTTGTTTTAAGCCACGTGCATCCCTTCTCCCAGACTTCAGAGAGCATTGCATGAGTTCCATCAGTCTCGGAACTAACCCACAACCCACACACCATAAAGAAATAAAATACCAAGTTAATTATGTAGCCCAGAGACATCTCTTTTTCACAGACCCTTGCCTTCTCAATAAGCTATCAATCTTTTTCTCCAGATGGTGTTGCCTCTCTTCAGTTGCTCTATTGTTTCCTTCGTTATGCAAGCGGTTTCTTGATTAAAATTTGTCAGCTGCCTTTCCCCTAAGCGTTCTCCAAATTCAAATACTATTTGCAGTTATTAAATACATAAAAAAAAAAAAAGCACAAAAAACCCCCCCAAAACACTCCCAAAGTCACTCACTAAAAATATTAAATGGAGAATGTAAATATGCATTTTGTCTCTATGTTCTCCCAGAAGACAGATGTAGAAGAGTTTATCAGTAATATGTCAAAGTCCGGATGCTTACCTGGAGCAATATAGTTTCACTGTCTCTTGGCTCACTGTTCACTCCTCCTCTCTACAAGTGCCTACTCTCTGCTCTTAGCATAGCAGGTAAGTGAGCTATGTTTATGTTCCAGCTTTTATACATAATATACAGTTTTCATCCTTAGCTATTCCTAAACCAAGCTATTTTCAAAGGAAACATTACAACTTGCATTGCAATAGGGTAATATTTTCACAGGGTAACACCATAGTTCTCATGAAAGTGTACTGGTACACCCGTAAGAGATGAACTTTAAAAGATTTATAGTTTTAAATATTAAGAAAACCCTTGAAATGCAGAGGGTTCTCCAGCTCATATTCAAGTTTTCTTCCTCTAAAATGCTGGAATCAAATCCTCTCAAGAGCAAGTTTCAAGAAGCCTTTGAGAGTGTCATGGTCCTGCTTGGGGAAGAAGTCTCAGGAGGACAGCTCTTATAATATCACATCAGCACTACCTCTAGTCTTGGCCAGACTATACCAACAGTGATAGCCATGTAGAGACCAGCAGCAAAGGAAAATAAGACCATTTTGAACATGTGAAAATTCAAGAAGATACACAGTTGGAGAGTGCACACAATTATTTTGTTTATCCACTTCAAACTCATCCATTCCTCTCTATATGCCTATTTTCACATTCCCCTCTGAAGCAAAGAAGCCACATCTCTAGAACTTGCCTCTAAAATTCAGAGCTCTAGGAAGACTAAAAAAAATTATACAAATATTTGCTTCAAGACACACTTCAGAGATATTTCATAAGACCTGCATTTGTAAATCTGGATGAATGAATATATTTTGCTGAGGCTCTCTACTTGAAGTTAAAGGAATGGTAATTTCCTTTGTGTTAGTCACTAGGCATAAAATAGAAATATGAAACTCTCAAGGTTTTATTATTACTCCACATATCAAGGAATTATAGCTTTTTAAGCAGACTTCCTAAATTTACTTTTCCTGTCTGTATGATATATATATATAATGCTACAAGACAGTCAGAAATAGAGCTTGGCAGGAAGGTAAAATATTTTACTTTTCAAATGACAAGCGTATGTTTGTTGTTTTTTTTTTTTTTTTTCCAAAATGCAGCTCCCTTCATTTGAGGAACATTTTAGCGTGAAATTTTGAGTCCTTAAAATCAGTGGTAAAAACCTGATTGACTTCTTTCAGTCAGAAGCTCTCTTTTCTCTTCAAGACTTCTGTCAAACACTTTACCTTCAATGGTGTACAAGTGGCCCTAAATTCACCAATTCAAAATCACTTGTTCAGTCAGGTAAGGTTTTTCTCTCATACCAGGATTCATCCATGCAGCCTGCATACAGGCTGAAGCCAGGACTTTGATTTTCAAAGGTGGCTACAGACCCATTTTTGGCTTTTGAGCAAGGAAGAACAAACCTTTTGTCTGTATTCTGAAGTGGGGAAACAGAAGCAAAAGTCCTGAAATTATTACATACAGAATCAAGGAATAATTGTGGTTGGAAAGGACCTTGTAGATCACTGACTCCAACTATACCTACAAGAATAAAGAACACCTAAATATCTGACCACTAAAAGGAAACAAAAAACCACCACAAAACAAAACCACACAACACCAAAAAACAACACACAAGCCCCCTGCATGCCTGCCCCTAGAGCATGTAGTGAAGCACCATGTCAACTCATTTCTTAAATACCTCCCTGGGCAGGCTGTTCTAGTGCCTCACCACTCTCTCTGTAAAGAATTTCTTCCTAATATCTAATCTAAACCTCCCTTGCTGCAACTTCAGGCCATTTCCCCTGGTTCTGTAATTAGTAACTAAGGAGAAAAGGCAAACACCCACCTCTCTACAACCTCCTTTCAGGTAGTTGTAGAGGGCAATGAGGTTCTCCCTCGGCCTCCTCTTCTTCAAATTAAACATGTCCAGCTCCCTGAGCCTCTCCTCATATGCTGGCTCATGTCCAGCCGGCTGTCTTACCAGCACCCTCAGGTCCTTTTCCGATGGGCAGCTTTCCAGCCACTCATCCCCAAGCCTGTAGCGCTGCTAGGGGTTGTTGTGACCAAAATGCAGGACCCGGCACTTGGCCTTGGCCCATTGATCCAACCTACCCAGGTCTCTCCGAAGAGCCTCCCTGCCTTCAAGCAGGTCAACACTCCCACACAATTTGGTGTTGTCTGCAAATTTACTGAGGGTGCTCTCAATCCCCACATCCAAGTCATCAATAAAGATGCCAAACAAGACTGGCCCCAAAACTGATCCAAGGGACACCACTGGTGACCGGCGGCCAGCTGGATTTCACCCCATTAATCACAGCTCTCTGGGAATGGCCAGACAGCCAGTTTTTAACCCAGTGAAGAGGTTATACCATGATTTTTATTTCATATTTGTTTATTTTATATTGGATATTTATTTTATATTGGTTTATACCAAGATTTGTTTATACCATTATTCGCCAGTTTTCTCTGCTGTGGGAGACTGTGTCGAAGGCCTTACTATAGTTCAAGTAGATAACATCCACAGCCTTTCCCCCACCCAAAAGGCAGGACACATGGTCATAGAAAGAGATCAGATTTGTTAAGTGAGATCTCCCTTTCATAAACCCATGCTGGCTGGCCCTGATCTCTTGGCTTGCCTGCAATTGCCATGAGATCTCACTCAAGATGATCCTCTCCATGATCTTTCCAGGTACCAAAGTCAGGCTGACAGGCCTGTAGTTCCCCGGATCCTCCTTCCCTCCCTCCTTATAGATAGGTGTCACATCAACCATCCTCCAGTCATCTGGTACCTCTCCTGTTGACCAGGATTTCTGAAAAAATGATGGAGAGAGGCTTGCTGAGCTCTCCTGCCAGCTCCCTAAGTACTCTTGGGTGAATGCCATCCGGCCCCATAGACTTATGAGTGTCTAGGTGCAGAGTTCAAAGTCTTCATTTGTTTCTTCTCCATTGCTTCAAACTTGCCAAAAACATAACTTTACAAACACTTAATTTTCAAACGTAGTATTATAACTATACTGCCATATGGTGATCTATCAGCCCTGAACAATGAGAAGACTGGAGGACACAGGAGCTCAGGGAACCTGAAAGGCATGATGTGTGCTACGGTACAGCTGGGAGTTTGTGTCAGGAGTTTGCTTTTTTGATTCAACTCCAGTGCAGAAAAAGAGGTGGACACATTTACGTATTTTATCCCCATTCGGCCCTATTTCTAGAACTATAGGTCACAGTCTAGGGTCCTTTTTCAAAATTACCTTTTGCAATGTTCCCAGTTTTTCAAGGTGCCACTATCATGTTAATCTTTTCCCAGAAAGTACTTTTAACATTTCATGATGTGATTTATTTTGGCAGTTACTGTGTAACCACATGTGCTGGTTCAAATATATTCTGAGGTGTTCTGAGGGGCCTGAACTGGCTTCTTCAGTTCATCCTGTGAAGGTCTGATTTGCTTTGTACTAACTGATCCAAGTACCAGTAACAGTGAGACAAGGGATGTGCAGAGCTCTTGTCAAAAAGTCCAAGTAAATCAGACTGCACTGAGCTCCATCCATGACACTGGTATTAAAAACTGAGATAACTTAAAAACAAGCACTTAAGCAACTTTAAACAGAGGACTGAAAGCTTAAAAGTTTGCAAAGCTAACCACAGCCTGTGCCTTCAATTTGCACAACAGCTCTAATAAAGGAGGGGAAAACACAGTAGAAAAATGAATCCTGAGAGGTTACATGTCTGAGTCCTGCTATGTTTGTTTCCAGGCAAATTTTCAAAAGCTCCTCTGTGGAGATATGGCCTGAAATGTCTACGATTACAAAGTTGCAATGTGAACTAGAATAGCACACTATGAAGGTCCAACAAGCATAGAACAGGATAGCCATTTAAATGAAAAATGCAACCAGAAGCACATTATTCCAAATTAAAAATACTGGCAGGATAGACTTTTGTCAAGTGTGTATATACTAAACCTTTATTTGCATTTTCAAAGGATGTACATCACCTAGGCCCAACAAATGCAGCTATTTTACAGTTTCTATGACAACTGTTTGCCTTTCAGAGCTACCAAATAAAATGAATGGTAAAAAACCACTTTGTATGGTAAATTGATTCCCAGTTCTTTATTCCCATCATCCAACATTGCTTCACTCAAAGGTGCTTAGTGTTTTAAGCTGTATCATGTTTATAAATAATTTTTTGTACAGAACAGTAATCCTAGACCATGAACATTTGAGGCCTTGGTAAAAAGTTTTTTTACGTGTTTTAGATTTGTGTCTGTAGCACAGTCTTAATTTTGATCACAGACAAAAGTATTCTCTAGTCTTTACAAACTATCAACCACAAATAACAATTTTTTGAAGTTATTCTGATATTCTTGATGGGGCCATATATTGGCCTCCTTCGGTCAAACATTAAAATTAACTAATTCCACACAGAATTATACAAATAGAATTTTTGTTGTGGCTGTCATGATCTGGAGACACAGAAGAAACAAGTATTACAGAAAATGCTGCTTTTCTCTTTTTTTAAAAAAACTTAGAAAAGCTGAAGGTATACAAACACTTCCTCACATCTGAAACAGAAACTGCAGATTCAAAAGCTAAACAGGGTTATAAAATTCATTTTTCCTCTGAAGTGGATGTGATTTTTATTTGTGCCTTCTGTGCAATCATATTTAAGTTACTGTGAGCTTCTTATTCATCTGTATTGATCAGCTGTAGCTCCCACTGCACTGAAGGAGAGAGAAGCTGTCACATCACTCAACAGAGAAATATCCTCATGGTAGCTTTTCTTTTTCTGCGGTTGTTCTAGTACTTCATGATCCCAATAATTTCTACAGGTCCAGCTTAACAGTTGGGCTCATCTTCCCTGCCTTGTAGGCCCTGTGCCTCTCCTAGAGTGAAAGCCCAAGTATATTTTAGGAGATCTTGGCATGAATATTAAATCAAAGAAAGAGTTCAGCGAAGAAGCTCTAATAGAAAACCACCACACAAAGAAACTAAGGGGACCGAGTCACAGTTTCTGCATTTTGCTCTTAACAAAATAGCCAGCTTGCTCCCCTGCATGTTGACAAACTGACACCTTCACAATGTTATTTTGTAGAGATTTTCCAATGCAGAGTCAAATGTAAATAGGCAAGAATACTTAGGTAAGAAGTGAACATGGCACTGAAGTGAGCTCGCACATTTTGCAATGTGCCATAGGATTGTCAGTCAGGACATAAGAACCCCTGCCTTGAACAAGTAAAAGGTACTGGAGTTTCAGGTCCAAGGCCTCAGTCAAGCAGAATGAACTTGAATTTCCAGTATCCCAGGTTGCTGCTCTGGCTTTCACACTGAAAGTATCATCTGGTCTGAATAAACTTTCCCCTCCCCCAAAAAACAAACAAACAACAACAAAACAAAACAAAAAACCCCACAAAAACCAACCAAACAAAAAACCACACACACAAAAAAACCAAACCAAACCAAAACACCACAAAAACCAGAAGAGAAACCACATTCCTTCCTACAAGAGGTTTGAACTTAGAGAAACTACCTTTTTCCAAACAAAGTCATAACTAACCTTAGAAAAACAGTCTATTTACACGCTACAGACTTCCTTCTGTTTCAATAAATAACAGGGTACTTAAAGACAATCTGTAGTTATGAGAACAGATTGACATGTGATTTCTTATGGATATAAAAAAACCAGATCCTTAATTTATGACCCAACTGTCAGGAAAAAATAAAAGCGTGTGTATAGACCATCTTTTTTTTACAAGGCCAAACACTAAAGCACTGCAAAAGTGTTATCACTAGAGCTTATCTAGAATCTGTGCCTTCTCACTGAAGTCTCCCTGCTAAAGTTTAAAATGCAGTACCTATCCCAGGCTTATAAACAGGAATAATGGTGGGGAGCTTGTTATGAACATTACCCAGATCACTAACCAGAAATTAAGTATTTCTACCGCTATTACTATGGGCCACTCCTCCGCATTGTTTCACAAAACACTGTTAGGATGCAGCCCCTGAGACATTGCCCTGAAAAACAGTGCTTCAAACACTCATCCATCACCAGTGATTGCTGAATTAAGCCAGGCAATAGCAAATAATACCATTAACCGCAAAAAGCCGATTCCTAATGAAAAATAAGCTTTAGAGCTCTGCAGGGGAAAACACACTCCATGAATAATGAGATCTTGCAGAGGGGACTGGAAACACACTGTAACTGCCCCATCTGCTGGTGCGGTCTCAGGCTGCACACAGCTACTGCAGAAATTTCTAGTTCATGCAGAAACAGGTAAACGTATTCTGGCTTGCGTTTGGATGACATATATCTGGTTTCACACTTGGTTCAAGAACAGCCCTGGATCATCAGGGAATAGCGCAGAAGGCCAAACCTTGTTGACTGCTTGATTTGCTCCCAGACCCCTGCAATAATATCTGCTGCATACTAGTAAGTGATTTTACTGTGGCATCTCCACCTTCTAAGAGATACAGACATTTGGTGAGCAAGATGCAAGTAAATGCCAGCAGTTGATCAGCTCCAGCCTATGTGCCAGCCAAGTCATTCATGACCTATTAGAGATGTACTGTGACTACAGTTACTATTGCTAATAGCAAAATAATTACAATACTATTAGAATTATTTAGCTTTTGTAGAACATTAGCATTTGTTAATAACAATTGCTAAATAAATTTATATGTCATAATAATTGTTATGAAACAGAGAGATAGGGGAAGAGTAGTTAAAAGTTATCCACATGTTACCTTGGGGACAAATGATGATATCTGAGTGTTTTGTCATTATGTTTGACTTTTATCAGGTAAAGTGAAAGGGAATGACCCATATAAGGCCAGGCTCAAATTTCCCCTCTGCCTAATTCTCATCAAAATTCCTTGTCACAAAACCAGCTTTCATTTAGTGCACTTCCTGAGATGGAGGTCCCACAATGGTAGTTTGCGTGCTGCTGATTATATGCACAGGAGACTTATTAGACAGTTCTAAACTTCTATGTTATGAAGTTCTGAAGTTCATAGTGAAGTGCTTCTGATTTCAATAGGGTTCAGAGCAGGACCATCAGAGGTCTGGGAAAAACCTAAGCCAGAGCATTAAGGTGGTGGTGTGCAGGCAACCAGTGGCCCTTTTTAGTCCCTTTGGTCTTCCTGATGAACAAAGGGTGGACAAGATGTATTAAAAATGTAACTCTCCGATTTTTTCTTCTTTCACAGTATATTTTTGTTATTGTATATTCCCTTAATCCTCCAAGTGCAACATGTGAAACACCAACAAAAATGAAGAAAAAAAGAAATATCCCACAGAGTTCATTAAGGTGGTGACAGAAGTTGTACTTAAGCATGAAGTTGGTCTGTGAAGAATTCTGCTGCCTTGTAAGAGTGAGAAAATATGTTTCAAGATGCCCCTTTCTCACTCTCCAGATTTGTATTCTCTAGCTACATGTGCATAAGTTTAGAAGAAATGCCTATGTTTGAAGACAGCTGGCTAAAGCTTCCAGAGAGGAACATCTCAAAAAAGAGACCTATTTACATATAAAAAAAAGCAATACTGACAAACAGTTACCACCCTGCACCAAATGTAAACCGATTTCAGCACTACATAAAAAGCCACTAGAAATTCTGACGAGAGCTACGCGGAGGAATTACAAGCTTGATCCAATGCATATTGAACTTGATAACAAGGCTTATGTTTGATTGGGCTTTTGATTAAGTCTTACTGGAATTTGATTCCAGAGAATGGATTTTTCTCTCTATTGCAGCCATGCAACACCCCAGAATTTTTGTCTTGCAGATACCTACGTTAATCTCCAATTTAAATGTATCTTGTCCCAGTTCCCACTCTCTATCCTAGATCACATTTAACACACAACAAACTTGGGATCTTAGGAAAGCTGAACTCAACATATTGAAAAATTCAGTTTGGGTTCCAGAAGAATATTTTCCAAATTCTACGATTGATTCTCTGTCCCCCTACATAAGTGTATCAGTAGTGAATACCTGGCATATCCCCAAGTGTATACATACTGCCTTCTCTAAACAAATTCTAGACTTCTCAAGTTTACTGGGAATTTTCATCCCCCTTTATACTGACTAGCTTCACCTCATGCTACCTCCAAATTTTCCCCTTCTCTCAGAATCCACTTCCTACTCTGCTTTTGCAACAAATCCTCCCACCAACCCTTCCTCCCTGAGCTCCCACTGCAGTTACACTGCAAGTAGTCAGATGAGTTTATCCATGTCTTAGCAGCATTCCCCTTGCTTTGTGTACACCAACGAAGAGCTTGCAGTAGCAGGTTGGCTCTAAGCCAGCTGAGCTCCTCTTCACCACTCTAGTGACTGCTGCCAAGTTGCCCAAGGGAAGCAGCCATGAGTGCAACTTGTGCTAGCTATGGAGAGGCAACAGGAGGTCTTTGAGAAAATTTTATTTGGAGGTTAGACTGAGGGGAGGACAGCATCCTTTGTGTAGACATGCAGCTCCCTCAGAGGTGGTGCTTCAAGGCTCAGTCCTGCCCAAAGTGGGGAAGGGAATACCCATAATGGACAGTAGATCATAATCTTCCTGTCTCTCTGAACTGGTAAAATTTACTTAATTACATAATGTGCTTGACTAATAATTTTGGGTTTAGGAGGTTCATCTGCTGTGTAGGAGATTTAGATTCTTCTCTGCTTTGATTCAGACTGGGTGGCTAACACTGAACAGAAATCAAGCAAATCATCCTTAAGGAGAGAGCTTACACTTGTTCTGATAAGCAAACCCACATATACATGCAACCCACCATTCCCCAAATATACATGCAAAATAAAATTGTTCACTTAAGTTAGTACTAGCAGTGAATGACCAATAAATATCACACTGGTCAAGTATGGAATATAGGACCCTGAAGTGGTCATTATCTGCCCTGGGATAAAGGTGATGGAGCTACCTAGCTCCAGAGAGTTACTCTTTCAAAGAGAGCCAGCCTAAGCACCCCATTTTGCAGTACTACCTCGGCTTCAGTGGTGACATTATCTTGTCAAACCCAGCAATCATCTGTAACCCAGGTAATTAAGCCTGCCTAAGAGCAAATGCATTTTCTCTTTTCCTGGTTCCGCTTCGTGCTTCACTTGTTACAGCCCCTTTTAACAAGCCCATTCAACTGCATTTAGTCTTTTGAGACGTCAGATTGATTTTTATTCTGGCTACTAGACATTGCTCAAGATCATACATTATGGGCAGTGCCTCACTGATATCTAAGCCCTGCTGTAGCGGTGGCTATTTTGTAATGTAAAAGCCCATCTGTCTGCTGCTATGTGATAAGTGCTACAAATGGTGCATTGTAATCCAAGCTACTGTAGCATTATTAGTCAAAAGAGGATTACAGATGGGAGGGCTGCCATAAGGAAAGGCTACATACAGTTGCACATATGCACTCCAGCAATTCTTATCATGGGACAGGAGAGCGGCATTTTCACTTTTAAGAGAAATGTCTCTCTAGGGTGCACTGCTGCTACCTGGCTGCCTATTACTGCTCCCTGGCAATGAACAGAGACTGTATGGTTGTAGGTCATGACATTTGATTAACAATTCTAATACAGAGTCACCTGAGGAAGAAAGAAGCAGTATCATTAACGTGAGCAAGAAGGAATCAATAGCTGCAGCATCATCTCTCCACAACATTTTGTGGGAAAGTGAGGAAAGGAAGTGAATTAAAATAGAGAAAAATTAGAGCAGGAGAATAATGAGTGTAGCTGTCTTGAGATAGCTCCTCAGAGAGGAGGCAAGTAATGGCTTTTGCTCGGATGGGACTGTTCTCTTCGCCTGTTCAATAGCCTCCATTATGTTATATATCACTGAAGTAGCTGAATCCCTGCAAAGGGAAAGATAACATCCATGGGCAAGCCTAGGGACATCCAAACGGAAACATTTGTAGCCCCACAACCTGAACCTCAGACAAGTCTGTAACTGCAATTCTACTCATGGAAAACATTGAAAACATCATTACAGTCTTTGGAAGGGTTGGGACTGATGTACAGACCCACGGCTAGCTCATGACCTGATCTTCTAGTTTTAACAACTCAGCTTCAACAGCTCAGTGAGCTAAAGTAGTAAATAGGAGAACAATAATTATCAACATTTTTATGTAGCAAGCTCTTTATGTAAGAAAGGCGCAAGTACCGACGTTGCAGTTTGATCGTCACCGAGCTTGACAAATACAGACCGGAAGGCACAATTTTACTAACACATGTTCATCCAGATACCAACAAAGGCAAATAGGAGACAGATAAAAGGAAGTACCTAAGGCTAAAAGAGCTCTGCAAAATTTAAGAAAAGCTACCTTTGTTTAGCTCCACCACCCTCACATTTGCTATGCAATACTTAGATATTTGGATCAACGTAGCAAACCCAAATCACTGTAGTATCTTATTTTCTGCAAGGTATGAGAAGCTTGTATGAGGTTTACAGCCTGCGACGTGACCAAATCCTGAGGAGCAAGCTTTTCTCGCTAGGATTTATTTGTTGTTATAAATCTTACAAGTCTTTGAGTTACACTTGGACCTTCTACTTAAATATGCTGTGCTTTCTGCCCCCTAGTTGCTTATGATTTCAGAAAATAAACAACTAAGGAAGAGGAGAGAAGGTCACAGAACTGTTGGTTAATTTTCAGCTTTTTGCTCTCACAGTTCCATTCCATAAACAAACCATGGATAACAAATGCAACATCAACCTCAACATTTCATGCTTCCCAAATAGAAATCTGCCATACACAATAATTAAAGGGCACACAAAAGACTGAAGAGCCTCACAAAAAGCCTAATAGCACTAGAAAACATAACCAACGTCAAAGAGTTGAACTGTGAAAAACATTCTTCAAAGGCATATAATGTAGATACCATAAGAGAAATGAGCCCAAAACAAAACTTGGGACTTGCACTTTTGCCCCCCTGACTCAGATGGCATGTTTGGAAGAGATAGCTTTAAGGCAATCAAGATTTAGGACCAAACCTCACAAGTACAACAATCCATGTTTCTCCTCCCTGAACACTGCCTGAGGACTTGCTTATTGAGACATTCATGCAATCTCTCTCCTCCAAATTCATGTCCCACTCATCCCCAGTTCTAGGGATTAAAAAATAAAAAATCTGATAACACAATTTGATTGTGATAATATGATCTTCTTGGAAATACATGCAATAAAATCAGCACATATTACAAAACAAATGTCAGCTGATTAGTGTGACACAGGGGCACTTAAGAAGTAGCTCCAACTGCCAAGCTCCTGTTATTGCCTTCCAAATAAAAAATAATTGAAGAAAAAACAGGCAACATAGAGTCAAAATGTCTGCAGTCTGGTTACAAAATGTACATGAGGGCAAGGTGAGTTTAAGGACAGAGTTGTAGCACTGACGAGAATGCAGGAGAAAAAGTGAAGGAAGCAGGCCAGCATTAAATGCTTTCTTGGTGCAGCTCCTCAAAACAGAATCACTCAATGCCAGAACTCAGAATTGAGGCAGAGAACTTGGTAGGAAGCCCTGCTAAACTACCCACGGGCCTCATAATGGAAAGGGGAATCAGGCAGCGGGTGCGCTACAATATGGGCAATCATAAAATAACCTTTAAGATAAATGTACTACAGACATCCTTTAAATTATTAAACATAATGAAAACAAAATAATAAATAAAATAATTAAATCATAAACATGAGCAGGCAAAACATTCTAGGAGGACAACAGCTAGGAAGACTGTGAAGTGTAAGGACCTGATGTGCTGCACTGAATCATCCCCCAAGATTACGTTGGCCAAGATCCTTGGTGCAATGTCTGTGATTGTGTAACCCCCATTAAGCAGATGTCTCACCCCACTCAGTAGACGATGAGGGAGGAAAATCATTATGATCCCCAAAAGAGGATGTTATTGTACGGCAGGGCTGCAGAGGTGGCAGAATCATGACAATGACTCAGAGGAACAATATAAACCAATGTATTTGTTCTACCTAACAACAATTAATAAACGGTGCAGAAAAGTGTGCTTTGGCATAAGCATTATTTTCTTGTCAATTACTTTTAAGGCACAACTAAGTATCAAGAACAAGAAAAGAAAAGTGAGTAGAAAGAGGAAGACAGGTGAGGGAGGGAGAGAGGGTGACCAGTCCAGATCTCCAGTTCTTAGGTGGTGGATGCACACAGATCAATATTTTTCTACCCCTTTATGCACTTGGGATATGGGTGGCATTCCCAATTTCCATAGGAAGTGTAGAGAGGTGGTGCTAATTTGCATGAGCCCCTTTTAGTGTGGTGTCTGCTATTGCCCCCCTCGGTGCAGTCACCATGGGTAGCAGAAGAAATTAACTGAGGGAAAAGGCCCCGTCCCATCTACGCAGAACTTATCTCTTCCTATTGTTAACTTATCTG
Source organism: Megaceryle torquata (assembly GCA_024611175.1). NCBI lineage: Eukaryota > Metazoa > Chordata > Aves > Coraciiformes > Cerylidae > Megaceryle > Megaceryle torquata. Next base: position 19,984 of record JANIJG010012101.1, read on the forward strand.
CAAGGAGCCGAAGGAGGACAACTGGGCCATTAAGAGCCATTAACACTTCTTTCCAGAGAGGCCTTACTCATTCTCTGATCTGATCTTGTCACCACAAAAGGTTTAAGACAACAATAGTCGGGCTCTTACAACAGTACAAAAGAGAATAACTTTATTGTCCCCAGCGGGGCTAAAAAGAAGTGCAACCAGTTCGAGCTGCAGGATCTTCTCCTAAGCAACACGATGCCCATCTCACCTTACTTTACCACTTTCCCATGGATTACAGTGATCTCAGGGACAGGCAATGCATCAGAATACCGCAATAATTGGAATTTTGTAGAATGTCACGGTCTATCCAGAGCAGCCAGGGAGAAAAAAAAAAAATTATGCCTTGTTTTGTTCTATCAAGTGACGGGTTTATTTCTGAGAGCTATAGTGGCAGAGCTGTCCATGCGTGTGCGAATAGCGAGGCAATCCTCTGCGGTGTTCAGACAGCGCATGGAGATTTTAACTGTCAAGGAAAAATACTTCTCGTACTACATTATGCATCAAAGATTAACTGCACTCTATTTCACTCGGGGTGACATAATGGGATTTTTTTTTTTTTTTTTCAAAGCAGACACGAGCACTGAGGTTAATGGTTGATCTGTAAATAGATCCTGTAAATATTCATAATATTTAGCTCTTTAAAATGAGATCCAGCTAATGATAGCATTCAGAGGCATAAAGTTAATTGTTTTCACTAACCAGAAACGCAGAAACTGCCATTATTTCCTGCAAATGGCTTTTATACTTCAGCTATCAAACTCCGTGTCAAATAGACTATGATTTATGTCAGACACACTGCATTCACCTCAACACTCTCCTCCCGCAAAGTAAAGCCCCCAGAGAGGAGAAGAAAGTAACTAGGAAGGATGTGTACAGCTGCCTTCCTGCCCTGAAAGAGAGCGCCCTACAGGTAACACCTCTTGACAAAAAGTGATTGCTGTTATGGGGCAATGGGGAAAAAATGGCCAAAACTGAACTAATTTCTCCAGTTTTACAACTATTCTGTCTCCTCTACAAACTTCAAAGTCAGCGGGTTTGTCTCATTTAACTTTTTTCCATTTCATGTGACAGAAAATTCACGAGGTTCATAAGACCTTAATAATAAAGTCAATTAAGATGGGAAATAAGACTTTATTTGCAGATTGAGTCTGCAGACTCAGTTCAGATACTCTTCAGTTTATCTAACCATCTTTGTCCAAAGGGCTGAAGTGGGATCAGTTCTTTCACTGTTTGGGTCAAAAGACACAGCAATTACTGTTACATTGTTTCGATACAGACTTATGACTCTGGAACAACAAAAATAAAAATAAAATCAATTCAATGATTTTTGAACCTAAAAGACTGAAGTCTCATGTAACTTCAAAGCTGATTCATGTTAAAGTATGATAAGACTACAGCCCTTAAACCCAAAGTAAAACACCAAACACATTGAAGTTTGAGTGTTTATAGTCAGATTAAGATAGTTCAGCTTCCATACATGTCCTTGAACCTCACGTTTCAGAGAGGGCAGGTTGGAGGCCTTCAGATCTAACAGAAGCTTGCTAGGCTGTAAGATGACTGGTGTTAAGTGGGGAAAAAAAAATCATCAGTGGCAAAACAAAAACAAAACCCCAAAGCACATCTTTGTAAAACACTCAAATTTTTAGTGGTATGAAGAAAAAAACCTGGCTTTTTAAATCCAAGCTAGACATCAGGAATCTGGGCTCTGTTCAAAGGACAAAAAAATGGAGCACAAATTTTTTTTCCTCAGAGCAATGCTACTCGTTCCTGATTAAGAGATGGTGAACATCATTCCTAAGAAAGATCAACAGTATTTAAAACCATTTGAAGGTGAATGTTCTGTGAAACTCAGTTATCAAATTTCACCCTCTTGCTCTTTATGCTGGCGCCTTTTTCCTGGCCCTCCCTACCTTCCTCCAAAATATATTTAACGCCAGTGTGGATGCTGCCCTGTAAGACACCTACCTTTATCCTAACCAGACAACCCATCTCATAATACATTTTAAATAATCTAATAACTAAATAACAGTAATAGTCATTTGGAAGCTGCAACATGTCAAGAATCATTACACATAAGGTCTTGATGTTGTACAGTTTTCTCATTTTAAGAGACATAGGAAATAACTGTCTCTGCCTAGCGTGGGCTGAGATATGCTAGACATCCAGTGTCAACAACTTCATTTAAGTTTTGGAGTTCATTAAATTTGTAAGGTACCTATTATCTAACTATTCTTTCCTTCAACATCTGTGAAGATGTGACTCCACGTCAATATTGATAAACCTTTAGTAAACTTCACTAAAGTTTTAGCAGTACAAAGTTAGAGTCAGGTCTTCACAGCACTGGAACAGGCTGTCTAGAGAGAGGTTGTGGAGTCCCTTTCTCTGGAGAATTTCCAAATCTGCCTGGACATGATCCTGGGTATCCTGCTCTGGGCAACCTTGCTGGAGCAGTGGGGTTGGACTAGATGATTTGCAGAGGTCGCTGCCAACCCCGACCATGATGCAATTCTGATGAACTAGGTTAGACAGATTAAGTTGTGGTGCAGCTTTCTCTCACCCATGGTCTTTTTTTTAATCTTTCTCTTTGCTGAAGTTTGCCATCCCTGTATGGAAGATAGATAAGTGAGTATCTCTCATCAATCCCAGTGCCAGGCTTGCTCGAAACTACCACAGAGATTTTTATTTTTTTTTTTTTTAAACACACTAAAAGAGCACAGACCCTAAACCCAAAACAAAAATAAAACCCAGAAAACAAACAGCTCTCTGCCCCCCAAAAACAATGACTTTGGATCATCCTATCCACATTTACTGTGTATTTGTTTTGAAAATATTCCAGAAGGGACATGGTTACTTATGCCAATGTTGCCAAATGCTTAATTACACAAATACTTCCATCTGGAGAGAGAAAAGATTTAGAGGCTGTTTAGCCAAAACAAATTATATTTTAACTCTGAAATGTGAATGCATGTGCCTGGGAGGTCTCAGCTGGAGAGTCCAATGAGTTTTTCAAATGTGGGGGGGTTCCCCCAGCTTCTGAAGCTGACTGAGGGATTCACTGCAGGAGCCATTACCAGAAACAGCGGGCCAAACCTTCCCCACTTCATTTCCTCTGAAATGTGGCTGGATTCCTGGCACAGAAGCTTCCACTTCCTTGCGTAGGGCTGCAATACTCTCCAAGGAGCTCTGGACCCACAAATAGAAAAAAAAATTCATCTTCAGAACTGGCCATTGATATGTAGTGCATTATATTTTCAAATACCAAGATTTTTATTTTTATTTTTTAACATAGATGAGGGGACAGTGTACTCTCAGTAAGTTTGCTGATGATACTAAACCGGGTGGCTGACACATCAGAAGGCTGTGCTGCCATCCAGCAAGATCTGGATGGACAGGAGAGCTAGGCAAAGGCAAACCTAATGAAGTTCAACAAGGATAAGTGTAGAGTTCTACACCTGGGGAGGAACAACACCATGTACTGGTACAGGTTAGGGGTAGACCCTCTGGAAAGCAACCCCATGGAGAGGTACCTTGGCATCCTGGCAGACAATAAGTTCTCCATGGGACAGCAATGTGCCCTTGTGGCCAAGAAAGTCAATGGTATCCCTAGGATGCTTAAAGAAGAGTGTGGCCAGGAGGTCCAGGGAGGTTCTCCTCCCCCTCTACTCTGCACAAATGAGAACACACCTGGAGTATTGTGGCCAGTTCTGGGCTGGCCAGTTCAAGAGGGACAGGGAAATACTAGTGTCCAATGGAGGCTACAGAGTTGATTAAGGGACTGGAACATCTCTCTTATGACGAAAGGTTGAGAGTCCTGGGGCTGTTTAGCCTGGAAAAGAGAAGACTGAGAGGGGACCATGTTAATGTGTACAAATATTTGAAGGGTGGATGTCAAGTAAAAGGGGCCAATCTCTCCTCATTAGTGCCCTGATGAGGGGTAATGGTAGCAAGGTGAACACAAGAAGTTCCACCTCAACATGAGGAAAAACTTCTTCACTGTGAGAGTGACAGAGCACTGGAACAGGCTGCCCAGAGGAGTTGTGGAGTCTCCTTCTCTAGACACTTTCAACACCTGCCTGGACATGTTCCTGTGTGGCTTTCCCTGGCTGTTCTTGTGTTGGCTGGGGGCTTAGACTCAGTGATCTCCACAGGTCACTTCCAACCCCTACCATTCTATGATTCTGTTTTAGACACTATTGGACTCTACATGGGCAAAAATAATTTGCAGTATCATTCTAACATGTATTATGTAGACAGAACTCTGCTTAGTTTAGATATTTCTAGCACCCAATTTAGGCAAAATGCTAAGCATTTCTTCTGAAATATTTCAAAATAAGCATGAGAGTTCACAGAACTAAAAAAATTGCTGCAGAATGTTACAATATTTAGGCATCAGGCATATTTCAGCTAACTATATATTATTTTGTATGAGATAAAAGATTGCTAGCACTGCTCATATCTAAACCTCCTCTCAAAACCAGTATACAATGGAGAAGTGTTACATGTCCCTTTGTAAATGATGTCAAGGCATGAACATGTATGCAACAGAAAATATACAATATATGCCAGTAGCAGATTCAAACACAGAATGCAGGCTTCCTGCTAACTGTCCCTGGTGTAGAAACAAACAAAAAACCACCAACCCAAACAACCCAGGAGCATGCATCTTGTTGGAGATTAGACTAAATAGTTCACATCTGTTGTAAATCTATACCCTTGAAATGAGGAAAACCAGTGCGTTCAGCAGATTCCTTATTAGGACTGTACTGTTTTTAGGGGCAGTATTGTAAAGATGACACCAAAGTTGACATCTCCAGCTAAGGATCTGACCAGTGCATATGTTTAAGTAGCAAAGAAATGGAGCAACAGGTGAGGAAGAGAGTCGGTGAATACAAATGCTATGGCAATATGGACTGCAAGGAACAGTGTAGTTTAGTGAATTTGAGATGAGTGCAGAGCATCACTCACATCAGCCTAGGTCATTGCAAAGAAGCCACACAACCTTCAGACTTCAGCAGCAGATATTGTGTGTCTACCCCTCATTTTTATTTTGTTACAACTCGATTTTTTTTTTTTGTCCTGCTCATTACATCTTTTGAAGTCTTTGTTACTATGGAAACAATTACAGTGTTGGTCTACACAAAGCCTAGTGATCCCTCAGAGTGAAGAACAAAAAAAATAAGCCATTTTGGGCAAAAAAAATCTTAGATTTGAAATCATAAAGCATGACTGGGCAGTTTATAGCCTCCCCTTTAGCTGCATAATTCACATCTGATAAAACCAGAAAGGTTATTTTACCCAGTTTAAATAAGTGGGTTTGCCTAATTAGGAGAGTACTTGCACAAATGTTTAAACAGAAACACAGCAAATAGGATTGTGCCACTTCAGCAGCTGGAAATGACCAGCAGGTGGGCACAGCAGAGCCTTCTGCTTGAGAAGGACCTTCATGGACTTTGATACATACTAGTATATATGCTGCATGCTAACAAATGAAATTTGCCCTGGACTGTTCTTTGGGATTCACACCAACAAGCAACAAACAGCTGAGGTCCATGCTGTACAGTTTCCTTAACCTTCAGAATAATTCAGCTACATAGACTGCTTATTAGAGATGGTGTCCAGACGATGTGGCTTTAAAAACCAATGCACTGGGCATTTTTGGAGAAATACCAGTTGACCCAGGATAAAATCTTACTGGGGCCCTGCTAACAACACAGCTACAGAGCAAGTTGTGCTTCAGAACACAATATTGTTTATTGATTTCAGCGTAGACAGAGCAATAGACCAAAACTATCGTTATAAGTATCCTGAAGAGGGTAAAGGAGCCCCAGTCTGCACTGCTTTACTCCTGCCTCACACACCAGCTCTGTCCTGAACTGCTCCAGCCACCTCCCTCCACAACTAATCCACTATAGAAAGCACCAGCTTTAACTCTGCAGATGTAAGCCAGTCAATTCACATGATTTGGGGGCCAGGGATTTATCTGTGGCCCTGGTTCCTGCAGTGAAGTAGGCACAGCCCTGCCTTTTATACCACAGGAGCCATCAGAACAACCATGTATACAAGAACTTAGCTCTTCCCCACTACACACAAAGCCAGCCACTTAGATCCTGAGGAATAGCAACCACTGAACAACTTGGTCCCGAACTGAAATTCAAATCTATCTCCTAAACAGGCCTGAGGCACACTCTTGGGAAGCACAGGCTAACAGAAAAATCAGAAGGGTCTTCACAAGAGAAACTGAACTTGCCGAGTAGCAGCAAAAAAGCCTGCTGCAGCTATGGAGAACAAAAGGACAAGTTCAGTAGATGAAACCCTGTGGTAATATTTGCAGAGCATGTCCTATATAATTGTTTTACTTCAGTTGGAAGATAGACGCTAGATGCCTAACAAATCAGATTCTTTTGAGAACAGAAAAGACAGCATTCATTCACTCAGCTGATTATTTCAGAGAGGTTTTTAGACATGCAGCCTGTACTTTTCTATTTGTAATCTATGGAATGATGCTTAGGAAGAAAAAATTATTAAATTCCATTTCCCTCCCATCCTAGTATTTTTTTTCCCCAGTATAATTTTCCATTGTCCAACATTAAACCAACTTTTTTTTCAAAGATGCCTTTCTACAAAGAAACATTATTATATTTCAGATCTGTCCAAAGGTGATGGATTTTAATGTGTATTTATTATCTTTCACTATATATGCCACTTTGCTTAGAGTTCTTCATTGTTACTAATTTCTGCACAGGAAGAAATCCCCTGAGCTCTCCTGCAATACTCTAATATACTGAATCTTATTAGCTAGTGGTACTTTTTTCCTCCCAGGAAAAGAACTGATTTATTAAACCCCCTTTGACTTCACTGTGAATTTGGACTAAGGAAGAAATATTGGCATGAGTGTGAGTTGCTAATAAAATCTAGAAACACTATAGAAGCCAGTTCCTCTGTGACTAAGTGAAAATCTCCCATCAAAATGGAGCAACTCTTGGTTTAGCTAGCTATATTTGGTGTTTGACTATCCAAATATAGAAATGATGCATGGACAGTGGAGCAATTCCAGCATGCCTCTGAAAGATGCAAACGTGCACTGAAGGAGATGGGTACACTTCACATTCTCCCCCCTCCCAGTAAGAGAGAGAGGAGTAACTGCAGAAAAAAAAGTTTTAAGGAATAAGAGCTTGAGATATGCGCTCAAACCTGACTGCTCTATGGAACCTATTTTTTATGATCCTCCATCACAGCCCTTGTGGATTTTTTGGCACATATACCAACCGTAGACCCATAGACACTTTCCTCACTCAACAGCCGCAGTTACAAATCCTTGCTTTGGAAATAGTTCTAATAGCAACAGATCCTTCTTACTGAGGGTAGAATATCAGTGTCAGGGGACCTTAAAGAGAATATAAGTCAGAAAGACATAGAAAGCTCCATCAGTCCCAGCAAAGTCTGTTCTGGTAGGGGAACTGAGCATCACTCAATATCAGCTTCATATTTATCAAAGCAACTTTCTGTAATTAGATTCTATAGAAAATTGGATGATCCTGATTTTAATTTCACAGTGAATGAAAATGTATGAAAATTACGAAAAAAGTCAAATTTGCACATTTACATTTCATGTAATCAGAAGAAATGGAAGCATATACTGAAGCATGGCATCACAGACTGCGTATGACTTGTACTATTCTTGTGTGACTTTCCAGTACACCTTCTCTGAATCAAGTTAAAAGTAATGAAATTAGTTCAGTGAACTTCATGCACAGGAAATATATGTTTCTGCATGGAAAAATATATTTTGCTTGAGAAGTGATGTTCATCTTAAGTAACATTTTGGATACAGGCTAAGTCCTCTAACAGTATCTCTCCCCTCCCCATAGACTATAGCCAGGCACTATAAAGGTGCCTGGATAGCCATATTAGGTTGGATACTTAGCTTTTAGTTGGGTAAAATTGATATGAATCTCAAGAGGATTGTCTCAGAAGGCATCACAATTTTTAGATTCAATTTAGGATCTTAGGCAAGACCTGAGCAATACAGAGACTCTGAAAGCCTGCGTGACTTCAAGAACTGAAAAAACCCAAACCCTTCCTAAAAAGGAAACTGATTTAGGAACAAAGTTATTTTGTGAAAAACAGAAACCTTCTTCCAGCCTTCTTACTAAGTTACGTTTTCTGGACAGACATATTGACATAAGTTTGAAATACAAGAACAAGAGGAAGCATGGAAAATAGGGATGGAAGTGTCCTTGAGAGGCCATCTAATCTCTTGCTTTAAAAAAGGATCATATCCTGTCTTAAACCTAGGTCATGCTTGTTGGATGCTGGTTCTGCTTTTAGGACCTACAGTATTGCAATCTCCCTCAGCAAGGTAATCCCCACTCCTCACTCATTATCTTGCACACTAGGAAGATTTTCATACTATCAAGTCTGAATCTTGCTTGCTAAAGTTTACCTATCTCTTTGATCATCTGATTGCTGTATTCTCTTCTCTTTTGCAACACCCTTGTACATGTTTAAGGAGCACTGTTGTGTGTTTCTTTAATCACTCTTCCTTTGGAAGAGGCAATCCTAGTTTTGTCAATCAGTTCTTGATTGTCAGACTAGAAAACAGGGCTCCTCTCCTGGAGCTCTCCACTGTGTGTTGCAGTTTGCTGCAGGTACATGTTCTTCCAATTAAGGGAATTTCATCTGAACCAAATTGCTATTCAAGTAACCTATTAAGATTATTTTGTGCTATCAACTCTGAAGTATTCACCGCTGATTAAAGTGACCTTTTTCATAAAGAGGAGTGGAAATGCAGAGTGCTTCAAAGTCAGTGAAACAATAACGGGTCTCATTCATCTCTTACTTAGGCTGGCTTAAAATTCCAGTAACTTAGAAATACCAAGAAAACAGCTCAGCACAATCACGTGGGAACACAGCCAAAAGATGAAGAAGGCTAAAGCTCATATCATGAGACAGTTGCTTTGTTGACCAGCTATTAACATTTGTCAACTCTTACTTGAAAATTTCAACAAATATGTAACAGGCCAGTGTTATTATACAAATCTGCAGTGGTCTATTAAATGGTGAAAGCAGAAATTTTAATAAAAGGTTTTCAAAAGCCAGAGGAAATGGCTTTCAATTTTTAATTGTTAACAAAGAAAATACCTAAAACAATTCTGCCATTTTTGCTGACTTGGTTCGTGTCATCCATGAGCAGCAGGAAAACTAACTGTATCTTTAATTGCATCTAGCATAAACAAATGAAAAAGATAAAATTACCTACTTTATTCAGATACAGGAGAATAAAAAAAGTCATTATTAAATTAATTTGAAACAGGAAAATAATTAGTGAAGCACAAATTTTAAAATAAGGAAAAGGGAGACACATGAAGGGAAGGGGGGGCAGATTTCAAAACTCATAATCAAAGTTCAAAACATTGTGCTGAGTCCCACTGGAAAAAAAAAAAGAAATCCACATGTGTCCAGTCTGGTTAAAAAAAGTATTTACAGTCATGAGTGATTCATCTTTTTCTCAAGAATCAAATCACAGGAACTGTAAAGACTTGAATAATGTGTTAAATAAATATCCTAAATAAACTTAGTAGCAATGAGATACTGATTTCCCCTAAGCAAGCAACAGTAGAAAGTATATTTGGTTTCCCTGGGATCATAAATAAACCAAGTGAAATCTGTTTATCATTTAATGAATCACTGCATTCCCAAAATTAATTAAAGCAATTACAGCTAATTAATATGCATGTCAGGCTTATTTGAATGTAAAAACTTCATACCTAGATCCAATAAAATTCATTTTACCAAATAAAATTCTATAGTCATTGATTGTATTTTCTCCAAGTCTAGAACACATTTTATTTTTCTATCTAGAAGACAAATACTTTCTTCTTTCCTTTCCTGTAAGATGTATTAAGATTTCATAAATTCTAGTTTCACATTGCACCTATTCAGGGATCAAGTTCTAGGCCTTGCTTTACCTCCCCCAAACTGAGAACATCTTAAATATCTCAACTGATATGTACTCAGAAAAAAAGTTACCAATCCTACAAATCAGCATCTACATATGAAAAAAAAACAACTTAGAAAAGTCCCTGATGATATTCTCTACAAGGTGGAGCTCCAGATGCTCATCCAGATTCTCATTCTACAATTGCTCTCTCAGATGCAGCATTTTGAGATCCTGTAGAGGTCCACATCATGAAGGACATTTGTTTCTTAAATGATAGATCAGGACCCCAGTCATTAGGAAGAAAATTAAGTTAAATAACTCAAACCTAATTACCTTTGTAAAGGTTTCAGTTTGTAGCAATGAAGATTTCTTTATACTGAGTTTGACCAAAAAACATGAACACCTGACACAGAACAACAGTTAAGTTGTTTGGAGGGCACCTCTGGTGACTATTTAGTCCAGTCTCCTGCTTTAAGCAGGATAGCTGCCAACACTCATCCAGGTCGACTGTGGCTTTTTTTCAAAAGTTATAAAAGCCTGCAAGGATGGAGATTTCACTACATCTGAGTAACAGGTTCCTACACTGTGCCAAACCCCTGGTAAAAAACCTCATGCTACACCATCTCTTTGACTGTCATTTTTCAGCTCCCCATCAGCAGTTGCAGCTGCTGCAAGACTGCTCCTTACCATTCTCTTTGCCAGACTAAGCCAGTCCAGCTGTTTTTTCACAGTTCTGTCTCGGGGTGGGAGAGGTCATTTCATCATCTTAACAAGAAAACATTTCAAATACTGACCTGTGCTTTTTTCTGCTCATAGGAATAACAAAGCTTCTTAATCACATTGTGTGTTTGAACCCACGCTTTCTGAATCAATTAAATCTGTGGATAGCTAGCAGTATTATTCCTTAATAAGCAGTAAAAGACCAGGATCAAACAAAGAACCTGTACTGATAACAGTTAGCTAACACCTACGTAAGGGATCAAGTTTTTAAAGAACAGCAGAAGGATACAACATTTAGAAGAGCTGTTCCCAACAGGTTTCATTTTTCAATCCACATTACCAATTCCACTGTGGAAGAACATGAATTTCCTTCAACCTTTTTGCTTACAAATAAAACCAAAATATTTTTGTAAAAAAAAAAACCCCACCAACTTATATATTTTGAATAGGAAAGTAACCTACATTGGTTACCTTGCAAAGAAAACAAGTGGGAGCTGTAACATTTTCCAGTGAAAAGAGGTTTGAATTTTCTATCACCATTAACATGAAAGGAAGTAACAATTTCTAAAATTTGCTTTAAAATATTCAACAAGTTAGTGGAGTGGGGACTAGAGGAAAAGATAGGGGTCAATTTACTTTTCTCTTTAATATTGGAATTTGGAGAAAATTTTAGAACCTGGAATATATGTCAGTGTGGTGTTTGTTTTCCTGACGCTGGAAGTCTCACATACAGTTAGAATAGATAATGAAAGCACACTGTAAAGAGCATTACAAAGACTTACGGAGCATTTCATTTGGGAAAACATTATATAGACCTGGCAAGCAGTATTAAGTACTTTTATTTATAAGAGTTTTTAGGGGAATGTGTGTGCTTGTTAACAGGGCAATGTATTATTGATTGTTGAATGTGCCACTATTCAGAAAGGATTCCTCACTCCTGCCACAGAACCTACATCTGGGTGCTGGAAAAAGGACACAGTAAAAAATGCATCAAGCTAATAGAAACTCTGAAATTATCCCCAAGTTATATTAACAGCCACAACAAGATAAAACTACTACCTTGAGGCTGGATTCTATAACTTCTTTCAGGAAGGCAATGCCAGGAAGTGCATGGCAGTGGTTGAAGGACCTAGTTCTAACAGCGTAAATACTGCCAAGGATCATAACCACTATACTGGGCAGCCTGGTTCAGAGTTTGACAACACTTTTGGGGAAGAATTTTTTTCCTCATGTTCAACCTAAATCTCCCCTGGTGCAACTTGAAGCCATTTCCCCTTGTTCCTTGGAAGAAGAGACCAACCCCCACCTGTCTCCAGGGACCTGTCTCCTTCAGGGAGTCGTCAAGAGTGAGAAAGTCTCCAAGTCATCTTTTCTCCAGGCTAAACAACCCCAGGTCCCTCAGCCACTCCTCACAAGACTTGTGCTCTAGACCCTCCCCCAGCTTTGTTGCCTTTCTTTGGACACCCTCTGGCCCCTCAATGTCCCTTCTTGTAGTGAGGGGCCCAAAACTTAACCCAGTATTTGAGGTGTGGCCTCCCCAGTGCCCAAGTATCCCTGCCCTAGTCCTGCTGGTCACACTAGTGCTGATACAAGCCAGGAGTATTTTAGCTCCCTCCAACAATTAACGAATACAGATACTTGAACCAAAACCAAAAATTAGCATTTATTAAGACATAAATAACTAAAGCAAAACATTTCCTTTTAAATTAATGACAGCACCTTCCTGGGTGGTAGTCACAAGCTCAGTGGAAAGCTGGCTTTCCAGTAAATAAAGAGCTCAGGAAGGAATTTAATAAAAAAGACAACCTAAATGAATATTACCCCATCAGAGCAGATGAAGACTTGAAGAGTAATGCTCTTTGCAAGCAATGCCAGAGCGTTCCAGCTGTATGCGGGGGGAACAGATTGTTGCAAGGCAAATTAATGTCACACAGAGTTGAGATGCTAGTAATGAAAAATGATGAGTCATTAATGATTTTCAGGTAAAAATAAGAGACACAAAAGTATTAGTGATAGCAGGAAAAAAACCCAAGCAATTTAGAGAGCTCTTTTAATGAAGGAGATTAAAAAATGCAGGTGAACAATACCTGAATCACACTGACTGTGTGAAAATGACTTGAGAAAAAAAGTGAGAGAACGCAACACAGGCCTAGCAGAAGAGAATTACAGCAGCTGAGGGTGGAAAGCCCCATTATGTTATACAGGCATAAGGGGAAGCCAGAAACCTCAAGAGTGATATGTACAAACATTAACCTTGGTGATATCACATGGTGACTGTTTGTCCCAGTCTCAATCACTAAACTTCAAACTCTGCTACTACAGCTGTCTATAAACAACAAATTTCATTAATTAGGGACTTCATGTGGTGGTAAAATTCAAGCTGGAGAGAAAGTAATGTATTACAAGCCAAATGCAAAAAATCATTACAAAAATAATTATAAATTCATGAGTTTTATCTGCTGGAAAAGAGAGAAGTGTTTAAGAACTCAAACGAATTTTCATTTTTTCATTAAAAACATGGACTATTTCAGAAAAAAAGGGGCATTCCACAGAAGCTTCTGTTTAGCTAAAGAGGCTATTCACAGTGAAAACAATTCTCATATGAAAAGATTTATTCATATGCAAAGCATACCCTTAGAAATATTTTTACAACATTTTGAAAAGACAAGGATAAGTAGGCAAGAGAGATTAAAAGGACCTCTAATATCAAATATTGTCATCCTGCAGAGGTGCTTAAGAATTTGACCAGTAGCTTCTTAACCTTTCTTTGATAAGCTAAGCAGCTCAAGCTCATGGGATCCTTCATGGTTGCACAAGCAAGAAATCATTCTTACAGCTTCTCTATTTAATCTTTGCCATGTTTTTCTGTAAGCTTTCGAGTGCAGAGGCACAAGGGCCAGTTGCACACAGGCAGGAACAAGTTGACTGCTTAATGTCAAAGCTTGCATCTGCTGCAGGAAAGTACAAGGACTTAAAGTAACCAACATCCAAGGTGAAAGTATTTCATCTCAATCCACAGAACTCCAGTTTCTTCAAGTTCATAACAGCATTGACATCTGCTAGTGTGTGTTTTTATTACTGCTTGATAGTTTTTAAAGATTTCTTCCCTTTTCCATGACCCAGATCTTAGAATTAGGAAACAGAGCAGCAAAAGTTTATTTCATGTCAAAGCCCTCAAATAATCCTGGTTGGGGATCTAAAAAAAAAAAAAAGGTGGGGGCAAGAAAGCCCCCTAGCCCCCTTCAGCTTCTGATACTGAGGAAAACAAACAGCACTAAAGGAACACCCCACAAAGCTGCTCAAACCCTGGGAAATGAGACCATTTCCAAAACGAGGTACCATCATCAGTCTGCTGGCTGCACTAAGAGACAGCACAGAAAGGAATAAAAAGCAGAAGAGATGCTGAGTTAAAAATTTTTCTCTAAAATGGGGTGGAGGAAATGAATGTAAAAATTAATGAGTTGAAAAGCAGCAAAGAAAGGTTAAGAAAGCAAGCAATATTTCCCACTGTGCAAATCTGTGTCTCACAGTTGTCTGGCTTTACTTTATTTTACTTAATTATTGAAACAGGTACATGTGAACACCTGGTTTTTAGCATTCATCTGAGTATAGGTAACATCTATCAAAGCTGCACATAAACTGAAAGAGAAACGCATCACTTTATTTCTACATACTACAGAACATATTAGAATATTAGATTGACAGACTGAACCCCCAGGGCTAGAACAAAAACGGTATTTCCATGAAACATCAAGAGATTCTCCAAAGTCCAGAATGACCATAAAAGATTTAGATCACATGAAAGTATAGTCAGGAGCTGGGCTCACAGCTGTCATTTGGATTTGAAACCTCCCATGTAATCACAATTCAAATATGCATATACATATTTACTTCACGATTGAAGCCCAAAGATACTCAGACTAAACTCCTGAAGTAGTTTCTGCAGTGCAGAAATTCATGAGCATGCTCTGATATTTAGGAGGGGAAAAAAAAATTCGCAAAAGTCTAGAGCTCTTGCTGTTATGCACAGGAGCAGATCCAGACAGCACTAAATGATTAGTGTGAAAGAAGATGGAAAAATAGACATTTTGAAATACATTGAAGAAAAATGAATCTGTTAAGAAGCAAGTTGGGATTAAACTCCTCAAAAGTTATTCTTGGGTGAAAATACACATCTTGCACGCTCCAGAACACCTTACCCAGCTGAACATATTGAACAATATCTTAGTTTAAATCATTCCCAACCTCTCAAATAGCCTTCATGTAGTAGATTGTCATCCCACATTTGTTTGTGATGCTTTTTCTGTCACCCCAATTCTTACTGCTCAGTGAAAACAAGCATCTGTTAATAACACCTCTCTAGCAGAGCGTCCTCTGATTCAGGAACATGTCTGTCCCTGCAATTAATGAAACACTCATGGCATCGTGCTCTAGATACAGCTTGAAACTGAGCTTCTTCATTTTTACCTCTAGGCAGAGGATGATGTACACACGTATATTTCAAGCATACTTTTTAGAGATTTCATAAACAATAAATTAAAAAAAAAGGTGTTGCAGAACATATTTCTCTGATGTGCAATGTCACTGCAAAAGAGAAGCAAAATGTGAAGTAGCCTGGGTTAGGCTATTCCTGAAGTCAAATCTTATTTCTCCCCAATATACAGATTTTTATTTTTTTTTTTAAATTTCATTTCACAAAGGCTCCTTCAGAACAGAATTGGATTTGGACTTACTGTAAATGATTGTAGCCAAAGCTCATATAGGTATCTCCCGTTAACAACCCACGGATCCATTATGCAGTAATGTGTGTGCCCAGGTCAGGACTTGACATCAAGAGCTATTTCAGGAAAACATTTTGCCTTCCTTTATACCACCATGTTTAATTTTGTTAAGAGAACTTAAGAGCACTTGGGTCTTAGGAGATACCAGTAGTCATGTTATTACAAGAAAAGTTTATAGTACTTGTGGACGAGCAGCTTTACTTCTGCCCACACTGTCATTCCATTTAATGCTTTATTTTTAAGTACACAGAAAATTCCTACTTGATAAGAACACAACAGCAAAGGGGCAATTTGATAAAAATGCAATTGAAACATTTTCCTAGGAACTATTGCAGAGATTTACAAACTGATAAATAAGGAGCTGACAACCAGGAATAAGTAACAAATTCTCATTTCAATCCACCTCCAAGACCTCCCAGAGTAAGCCCCATGGAGGAAGAATTGATTACCTAGATGGGCAAAAAAATTATTTCTCATTTTCAACCCTTCTTTATTACCAGGTAGTTTGTTCACTATTAACTCTTTACTGCTTAAGACCACTGGAGGGAGCAGACACTCTGGGACCAAATGAGCCATTTGAATCTTCTTCAGAATCACAAAAAATAAAATCATTCTGGTACAAAAAGACCTTTGATATCAAGTCAAACCATTAACCCAACACTAAACCATGTCCCTCAGAACCAGATCTAGACAGCTTTTAAAGCCCTCCAGGGATGAGGATTTCATCAATCCCTGGACAGCCTCTTCTAGGCTTGACAACCCTTTTGGAGTAGAAATGTCCTTGTAGAGGGGGACTTTGTTACACAGAGATCTGGGGGAGAAAGGAAGAAGGATTTGCTTTGCTAAGAATTGTATGCACAACATAGGGGAAAAAAAAAAAGAAAAACAACCCACAAACACCAAAAACCATGAAATTTCCACTGCTAGGAATTTATCTCTAATATACCAAGGAAGAGAGAAGTACTACACATTTCTTTAGTATAATCCTGCATTTTTTATCACACTCCTTTAAAAATTAAGGTAAGAAATTAGCAGCTTCATAACAAAATCATCAGGCCACAGCCATCCATTACTAAGGTTGGAATAAACTTCTACTTTAATTCAAATTTTCATGATCATTAAAGGATCAATTTTTTAAAAACAAGGCAGAAATGGTTGGTCCATCAAAGCCAAACTTCCACAAGTATTTATCCTAATTAGATGAAGCTTTCTAAGGGAAAACTAGAGGAGAGCTGTACCAAAAAAGTTGTTTGAAATTTTAGAAACGATGGTGGAGAGAGAGAGAACAGGAAAAGAACAGCTTTAATGTTTCTAACCTTTCCCTAAGCATATAGTAGAAAGGGCTCTCAGGGTGAGTCACTGTGTGGGTGATTGGCAGAGTGCTGCCAAGTGGAAGAACAGCGGGGGTGGAGGGCGATTACACGAACTCATTGATGACTACTTACATAAAGAGGAATTACTACACAGCAGCTGCTCTCTTAGCGCTACTACTGTCTTTTGGGAATGTTGCACAAAAGGCAGCTCTACGCTATGAAGTTTTTACACCTTGAATTTGTCCACCATTGGGGTACACAGGGCAAATGTCACAGAGGGATGATTGCTATTGGTAAAGATCTGAGTTTGAGTCAAAAAAATAAACTCTCACATTATACCTCTTTTTCCAGTTCCTTATATTCTGTGTTATGTCATCAGGAGAAAAGTTCTAGCAAAATGTAGCCACTGTCCATATTACAGCCACTTTTCTAGTGACAATCTTGATATATGTTGCTTTCCAGTGATTAAAATAAAAAAGTTTCATTCACTCTTCTTTTAAAACTCCAGTGCATTTTAGAAATACTTCCCTTTTTGCAAACCTCTTCTCTGTTAAGTTTTCCCTAATTCTTTTTTACCCCTATAGACAAGAAAATCTAGAACACTTTTTTTTTTTGACAAAATCCCAGTAAGTTAACATATGTCAATTTGTTTGTTCTTTTCATCCTTCCTCTTCAAATTGCCAAGCAGTTGTCTGGGAACAATTTGAACCCTGCAGCCACTTCTTATTGAGACTAAGAGCTATTTTGACAAGCTATTGGCCTTGATAAAGGTTAGCAAAAGAGGGAATTCTAGTACTCCTCTATGTAGCCATGAGATGATGTTCCTCAGTGTATATTACAAACAGCATGTCATTAGTTCCCAAGACACTAGATTATTAGAACATAAACCACAGATTATCTTGCATTTTATGGATACAAGACACATTCTAATTATTTTCAGGGTAAACCAGAGACCGCAGGATTTATCACTATATACTGCAAGCTCAAAGCAAATTACAGACCTTAGCATTTCTAAAACCGTGAAAGTCTCTTCCTTGACACACTTTTTTCTTGGTGAACTTATTCGTTGCTCACTGAAGAAGAGAGCCATAAAGCTAACAGAAAATTAAAATATGCCACTAACTGTAGATATACGGGCAAAATAGATTTGTAACATTTAAAGTAGCAACCTGTGGCGACCACACAGATTTCTGGAAATAGTGCTACCCAGCACTACTCCTCTAGTTTTGAGTGCTCCTTCCTTGGAGTTTGCAGCTTCCTAGGATGGAAGGAGGTCCCAAGCACTGTGCCAAAGGCTGGACAGGAAGGTAGGTCAAAGTAAATGAGAGCTTCTTCCCCCATGCTGATGGAAGTTAAGGGAAGCTGAAGCAGTTCTCACAGAGATGCCCAAAAATTATCTTGGAGAAAATTAGAAATTTTGAGCTCTGGGAAAATCCGTACTGAAGATGCAACAGATATTGAAACAAAACTTCTGGAAAATCAGAACAATATCTGGAGGAAGCCAGTGAAAGAAACAAAAATCAATAGAATTTCAGAGCCTCTGGGATATGCAAAGATGGTTTTGGTGACAAAATCTCCAAGATGCTCCAAATCTGCCATTGAAAGTCTTTGTCCAGTTCTCCCCAGCTTCCACCACCTTCACCCACAAAGTCTTAAAATACCTCCACATTTTCTCTAATCCCTGTGGTCTTCCTAGAAGCACTTTGAAATCCTCCTAAAGAAAGTTTTAAGGAGCTGTGCTGGGATGTGCAAGCAAATGACTCAGCAGTACAAATAATAGAAGTATACAAGTGAATGTAGTATAAACTTCAGTGGTTAAAAACAAACAAAAAACCCCAACAAAATCCTCACATGTTTCACATTAAAGGCAGTTGTCCCATGCACAACACATCCCCAGCTGTAAAAGGCAACAAATAAGGAATGGAGATGTGGGCCCTGAGTTTTATCATTAGCATTGTTCAACAATAAAGGTAATTTAATTCTTAAACATACAAACTTTATCCCACAATTTAATCTAGTAAGGAACTAATACCATTACCATTGAAAACAATTTCCTGTTAGACTTTTTTTTTCCCCTCAGTTAACTTCTACCATCTCATCTAAATATATGGACTTCATATCTTCCTCATGTCCCTATGTTTATAATTGCCAGCAACTCAGAATTTTATTTCAGTAACTGTTTCATTTGTAGATTTCAAAGCACCATCCACTGGCTCAAAAGCTTTATTATTCCTATTTTACATCTGAACAAGCTTAAACACAGAGTTTAAATGATATGACTTGATATCACATAAGACCGTGTCAGAGTCGAGATTTCCTGATCCTTAGTTGACCAGTATATCTCCTGAAACTAAGGTATTAAATAATACAGCAGTCACACGGCTTAGCTATCACACACAGATTGTGAATGTGGAGGACTGCTGGGTGTTTGCTGGCAACTTGGAAGGGAAAATAATTAACAAATCCAGGCAGGTATCTGTTACTCTGGGACCTGAACTGCCAACAGAAAAATGTTGAGGCTGAAAAGTGAAGAAAAGGCTTTACTCGAAAAAAATTAAATACAACCCTCAAAAAGTTAGAGACTTTTCAGGTTTGTTTAAAACTGGTCTGAAACATGAAAAACATTTTAAAACCTTGAGGAAAAAATTAGAGGGCCTGGTCCAATACACAAACACACTACCCACAGAAGTTGGCGTCCATGATACCTTACCCCATAAAGTTTCTGTCGGCTGTCTATGAAGATGACCTATTTCTGGACAAATTGAAGCCTCAGCACACTAACTCCACAGCCTAGACTGGGATGGGGGAAGAAGCTGACATTTCTTTCTTGTAGTTCATCCTGATGAGTGGAGGAGTGACAATGGAGTTGGCAGAAGAGAAAGCCCAGTGCCATCCGTCAACAGCCTGCATAAGACAAGTTAATGCTACAACTAGCAGCAGCACAGGAAGGAGGGGAGTGTCAGAGGCCAAAGCAAGGTTCTGCAGCATCTGTATTGTTGCTGACCTATTCAGATGGGATCCAGTGCTGGAGTTACTTACACTACCCCCAGGATTTCCCTAAAATTCTATGCCTCAGGACATCTTCCACTTCTCTGCTTCTGCCTCTGGGCTCTTCACACCAACACTCAGGTCAGGTCCCTGGCACTCAGGGCAAACTAGGCTGTAGGGACAAGCTGCCCACCTTACCTTGTCTGCACTGTGTGAAAGAGGTGGTGTATATCTTTAAACCCATTTTTTATCTATGGTGCCAATTGAATTTAAAAAAAAAAACCAAAAACAAAACTTTGGGTTGCATACACCTAACAGGGCATACAGAAATAGAAGGGAAGAAAATGTACTGGGAGAAAGAAGAAAGAGGTAAAACAAAGATGAAAGACAAAAGAAACATCCCCTTAGAAAGAGACAAAAACATAGGGTGTGTTTTTTTTGTTGTTGGGTTTTTTGTTGTTGTTTTGTTGGGATTTTTGTTGTTGGTTTGGGTTTTTTTTTTTTGTGGTGTGGTTTGGTTTTTTTTGAGAATTTATTTACTAGGAAAGTTATTTGGAAGGAAAGATAATGAAAGTTTTCAAAAGTAAGTTCAGCAAATTTCAAATATCTCTAAGAATTACTATCAGCTGAACTTTTCAAGGTAATTCAAGGAAAGAGAAAGTAGCCACAGAGTAATGTAAATCATACCTTAACAGGAATATAGCCAAGAATAAATAAATAAGAACCAAGAATAAATAACCAAGGAATATTTACATTTAGCTACAGGATATAAAAGTTACCTTATGTGTTTGTTACTCCAACAAAGCATTTAAAGATGCCACCTGAACATTTAAAGTTGTTTCCATTGTTTCTTAGGGGTTTTTGCAAGATATCTTTGTATCACCCAACTGTGTTATTTTGTGTTTGTGGTGTCCCTGCTTTGAAGAAGGAGCACACAGTAAAAATGCAGACTAAAAGCATTCCAATCATTATTCACACAAACCAATACAATCCATTCTGTTGGATGCCACTGTCAAAACGGAATCACATCAGTAAATTATTTCAACTCCTCTTTCCAAACACAGGAAAGGAAAATTACAGCTTAGTAAACAAATGATTCCTAAGAGAAAGCTAAAGAAGGAGAACTTATCAGTCACTGGATGACTATAAGCCAGTGATTTGATTTACTGTGGAAGAAGACAGGTATGAACCCTGATGTAACTGGAAAGGTATTTCCAGATGAAAAAGATTAGCTGGCATCCTCAGACATCTGGCCTAGCGAGTGTCATTCATATTCAAGGAAAGGAAAAAAAAAGAGAAGTTACACTGGAGCAGAAGCAGAGAAGGGCAAACAAATTTAGAAAAAAGACAAGTCTTTCTTGCAAGAGGAGACTGCAAATGCTCGATTTCATCATGTGGGAACTCAGGTAAAATATTAGTGCTTGCTCTGAATGTCTATGACATTTCCAAGTAAAAGCTAATAGAATTGCCAGTCAGGTGCACAAATGGGTGACAAATTGCACTGAGGGACTATCAGTGACTGGCTTTTGGACTAGTGGGTTACATCAAAGGGATTCTGGTCTGATCTCGGCCAGATGCTTGTCAGATGAGCATCAGTGATTTGGAGGGGATTATCAAGAAGTGCCCATTTAAAGTGCAAATTCAGCAAGTTAAAAGAATGGCAAGCATACTACAGAAGAGGAAGAAAATTCAATGATAATTTAATAAGGTGAATACAAAACTCTGCACATCAGCAGGGATAATCAGCTGTTTAAGCACCTTATAGGGAATGACTGGCACTGATACTGTGGTAAGGTACTAAGACATCATGAGCTAAACATGAGGCTAAAACTTATTTTAAAAGTTCATGTGGGAATTGTAGCAGGAGTATTGTCTGTGAAATGAAGCAGCTCTCCTTTATCAGTAAGGCCTCAGCTGGCATACAGTTAATATCATTCAAGAAGGATATAATCCAATTAAAAGAAGTCTGAAAAACACTAAATAGAATTTTTAGAAACCCGGAAAAAATATCCTATAAGGAACAGTTGAATTCCAGTTACTTAAGTTTAGAAAAGGGACAACATATGATAATATTCCTTAACATTTGAGATGTAGCTCTACTCAGAAAATGAAAAATATTTTTCCACATTAAAGGTAGAAAATGAAGTAGGGAATTTTAGAAGGGGAAGAAAAAAAAGAAAATATTTAGCATAGATATTGAGGAAGAGGCCTAGCAGTAAGACAACGAATTATGGAGACAGTCAGCCTAAGGGAGTTTATGGTCTCTGATTGTCTGTTGCTGGACCATGAATTTGTGAATCGCATTTCAAGAACCATGTAGACAATTGCAGTTCCAGGAATGGGGAATTGCAGGATCCACATTCCCAGTCCTCCCCTACTGCACCCACCCAATCATCTCAGCAGACCACAAGTCTGCACCCTTCAGCATCAACTCATAATTGACCAAAGTCAGTCACTGTAGAGTAGAACCATATGAAAGTCATGGATGGGTTTGGCTAAAGTTTGTATTAATTCTGCAAATTGCTGACAGGTAGAGAGGAAATTCCAATGGATTCTCAAACACCATTCTTGTTATATTTGGGTTTTCCCTTATCTTCCTACACCTCAATCTCTGCCAGAGCACTGAAGAAACCAGCCCTTCTTGAGAATTAATCATTAGCTGCCCTGCCATTCCTGTGCCACCAATTGCCTATGTGACAACCCTGCCATTGCCAACTGTGACAGCACCTGAACTGTCAGGAGCTTGTCTGCAAGCAGTGACAGGCTGGAGACACTTTCCCAAAACACGGTGACTGACTTGGTGCTCCAGAAACCTCTTTGAAGTGACAGCGCCCAAGTGTGCTCATAGGTGTAATTAGCCGCCTTTTCAAGATTTGCACTGCTGCTCTGGAGGCAAACCAATTCAGTCAGCAATAGGTTTTGAGGTTTTTCTCCAGTTCTTACTGTGATGTCTGGTCTAGCAGATCGGTGGCTTTTAGTCTCTTTCTCTGGCAAAACTGTCCCATCACCACCCTGGGGGAGTGGAATCCTCTCCCACAGCAATAAACCTGTCTATTAGAAGGTATTTGAACAACCGTTTTGGTTTGCCCATCCTCCTGCTAGAAACTCCCTTCCAATTGCTCTCATTTGCACATAACCTTTATAAGAACACCCACACAGCAGCACGTCTCTCAGTCAGCCAAGCAACACTGATGTTTCCCAATGCTCCACACACCCATTTTCTGAAGTGATTGTGCCAACCACTGTGGAGCCAAAGGCCCTTAACAGCAAAGATCAGAAATAGCAAATTAGCAACATTTTCCATCTTCTTGCACTAAATATTTTATTTCTTCAACATCTTTGATTTCAACATTGCAGGGACAAATCCCCAGCTGGGAAAAATAGCAGTAGTATGTTGTCCTCAGAGGAACAATAGTGATTTATATCAACCAAGGACCAGGAAGAATTTGGCAGGACAGGACACTTCAAAAGAAGAAAAGTCAAATTCTAGTAAGGCTGCACACTGAACACTAAACTTAGGCCATTTAACATTGGCTAGTTACAGCAGTACCAGAGACTTCTCTCACTACCAATCCAGTCAACTGCTGTCAAGCCTGGATGAGCCATCTCCTGTCAGTCTGCACCAGGAAAGCATCTCAGGTGGGAGGCAATGACTGTTCAGCAGTTGGGTTAGCACTGCTCCAGGGCAGAAGAAATTACAAACATAATGAAGGCATCACAGAATCATAGAATCATTCTGGTTGGAAGAGACGTTTAAGATCAGCAAGTCCAATTGTTAACCCAGCACAGCCAAGGCCACCACTAAATGATGTCCCTCAGCACCACATCTACGCAGCTTTTAAATCCCTTCTGGGATGGGGACTCCATGATTGCCCAGGGCAGCCTGGGCCAGGCCTTAACAACCCATTTGGGGAAGATATTTTTCCCAATGTCCAACCTAAACCTCCCCTGGTACAACTTGAGGCCATTTCCTCTTGTCCTATCACTTGTTCCTTGGGAGAAGAGACCAACCCCCACCTGGCTCCAATCTCCTTTCAGGGAGTTGCTGAGAGTAAGGTAGTCTCCCCTGAGCCTTCTTTTCTCTAGGCTGGACACCACCACTTCCCTCAGCCACGTCTTACAAGACTTGTGCTCTAGACTCTTCAGAAAATTTGTTGCCCTTCTATTGCCTGTTTATGGGTAGAGAAAAGAGATTACGTACTGAGCACTCTACAACATACCAAAATATAGGTTTCTGCCTTACTTATCTACAGCCACTTGATACACATTAAGAGTTTAGTAGCAGCTCTAGGTCCTTTTCAAGCCAATTTCTATGTGTGTATTAAGATAAGATTTGGCACACATTGTTGCAGAGGGCAGATTTTAAGTAGATATAAATCATCTCAGCTTCACTAAAGCCAACATAATCTTATCAAGAAAGGCTTACATGCTCAGCTAGATGTCATGGTAGTGAAACCACTGATTTATGATGAATGAGTTAATGCAGGTTTATGCCAGTTGAGGAACTCTCCTCCTCCACCACTTCTCCTATTGCCTTCTAAATTATCTATCACTTTTCAAAGGCTAGTCAGGCACATCAGCATGTAATCATAACTGTGGGTGAGCACGAGCAGATGCATAGCAAGTAAAAGGTGCCTGTTACACTTATCCAATGCCAACAGTGATTCCAGCCATCGAGGGATCTGTTCCTCTTGGTGAACATGGCTCATTTAACCTGAATTCAGTCCTCATGATCCTTCGACAGGGCAAGACCACCAGGGCTGCACTAGAAGTGATGGACATGCACATAAAGAATTAGAAATCAGAGAGGGAAGAAATAGAAGGTTAGATATTACCAGAAATTTCTCATCAGAAGTCCTTCACTTCTACTCACCACCTCCAAAATTATCAGTAAATTAAAAATTTCTGGAAAATGAAACCCAAACTCCCACAGTGTATTCCTGGAATGGAATAAGGTGAAAGGAAAATGCAAATAGCATCTCACTTCAGTTGATCAAAATGTGGCAATTGCTTGGTATTATTTCAAGTAAAGTTTGTATGTGAAACTAACTTTTGGGTTCCTTTTAAATTCTTAAATTCAATAAATTCCAGTTATAAGAAATTAGAAATTAAGGAATATAGCTTCCATCACCTCTCCATTATGACTGTTGTCGAGCAGTCACTGCCAATATCTTTCTGCCTCCAGATATAAGATATGAGAAAGAAAACATCTAGTCTTTATCAAATTCTTTATGCTACACAGGAAATAATGCTGTTGCACAGGCACTTGGCATAAGTGTAAAACCAAAGAATATACACAGCACAAACTCAATGTCTGACCAAAATATTGTAACATTTTGTTGCAGCTATTTTTCCCCCACTGTGATTTCTCACACATGGTATTTTGGAGGAAACAGGAGGAAGTGGGTTTTTTTTCATTCCGCTTGCTTCTTCAGTTCAGCAGCCCAGAACTTCTCTGGGATTACACTTGTGAGCAAGTGTGTGCAAAACACCTTCAAAATAGGGTTCTTCTCTTACATATTTTATGCCCAGTTTTCAAAATTACAAATGATTGCACTGCTCATAGAGGGAAAAAGTAAAAACAGGATGACTCAAATCTCTCATTCAATGAATTTGGATACCCCAGGCTTCACTAAGACTATCTTGATTATAACCCACTACTGAACCAGCAAGAACTCCACTGGTGGCTCTTGCCTGCAGAAAATGGAGGTACCACCAGTTCTACTTGCTTTTGAGAAATGGTAGAACTTTTCCTGTCAAAAAACCTTCCTGTCACTGAAGATGTCTGTAGTAGAATAATAAGACTGTCACTGTGTGTTCAATACACTACTAGCTGGCTCTCAACATATTTGACAAGGGCTTCCAAGCCTTATCTAACCTGGATGTAATTCATAGCTACAGTTACAACATAATACACTGGAATTTGAGCACTTCACAGGAAATATCTCCCAAAATGAAAAAAAAAAAAATTCCATGGAGGGATCTGTTCCTTTTGGTGCACATCACTCATTTAACCTGAATTCAGTCCTCATGATCCTTCAACAGGGCAAGACCATCAGGGCTGCACTAGAAGTGATGGACATGCACATAAAGAATTAGAAATCAGAGAGGGAAGAAATAGAAGGTTAGATAT
>JANIJG010012101.1:45985-57755 GCA_024611175.1 Megaceryle torquata
GAAATTTCTCATCAGAAGTCCTTCACTTCTACTCACCACCTCCAAAATTATCAGTAAATTAAAAATTTCTGGAAAATTAAACCCAACTCCCACAGTGTATTCCTGGAATGGAATACGATGAAAGGTTCTCCACATAAAATCTGTTGTTTCATGTCATACTTAAGGAGAAGCACCTGAACCTTGTAAAAGTAGTATTTCATAATTACTATTTAACATACATATGTAATTTTAGACCATGCAAGATAGTATTTTAATTTCCATATTAAAGGAAGGGTCTGAGAAGGAAAAATAAGTCCTAATTTGCCAGGGATACAAGACAGTGTTTTACTGTTCAAAAATGTACTATTCTTAAGTACCTTGCCAAAGTCAGTAAGAATGTTGTCTTTAGTACACAGCAGAAAAGCAAACGCCTATCACAGTCTCAAGGTTTTTTCAGTATGCAGTTGAGTGAACAATGAGCAAGTGTTTTTTATTATACTAGCATATTTTTGTAGCTGTTTTTATAGTTCTCTTAAACTGAAGGGCTTTTTTCCCCCCTAAGACTATAGTATAATTTAAGATATCTGATACTGACAAGATCATGCCTGCCCCTTTGAAGACAGAAAAGGATACTTTGCTAGATTCTAATTAGAGGTTTGACTGACTGTAATAAGGTTCCCTATTGAGATTTATAACAAACGGACAGCAAGGATTAATTATTCTGCAGTATCAGCATGGCAATCTAACTAATCAAGCACTGAAAATAATTTGCTTACTTTGCTGATTTTGACACAGACAGTATTTCACCATTAATTATTACAGATTTCACTAATTCAGTTAAATAACATGAACTACTCAATTTTAGTGACAAGTTTTCTTGGTTTAGTTAAAATTTATAAACTGGAAGCTACAAATGGAGGCTGATGTTGGCTCGTTTTTGGCAGGTAACATTCATCCACATCTTCTGCCTGTGAGCACCCAAGACAGATAGCAGGTGGTTGGCCTGAAAACCTGAACTCTGCTAACAAGTTTGTTTCTCACTCCATGCTCAGAGGAAAGCATCCAGCACACTAATCACACTGGGGTTTTTTTTCCCAGTAGCAGCTATTTTTCCACACTCCTGACTCTGACTTTGATTTGAGTACTACTGAAGGGAAAGAGGGAGGAAAGAAATAGAGCAAAGAACATTTTCTCCTCAAAAAGCCCATCCAAGTTGCTATGAGGAGCAGTGTTATTTTTCAAGGAAAAAAAAAGCCCCCCCCAAAACAAAACACAAACTACAATACATGATATCACAGTTCCCCATTACTGTTTTCTACTATAAATGTCACAAGACTGACAGATGCTAGCACAAAATCAATTCAGTGCTACAAGCAAAAGTAATAACAACCCCCTGGAGATTATTTCATCTGACTGTTGAATACAGCCCTAATAATAATACTTGTGTGTATATGCCCATATATTTTTATTTCAGTATAATAGTTGTATCCTCTCCTTTAACACCATAGAGGTTACCATCCAGCTACAAGTTTTGTGTTCAAGGACTACAACAATGTCACAGCTATACCAGTGACCTCTGGTAGCATTGCCCCTATTATGAGGGAGGTGGGGGAGAAATCAAACCTCTGAACAGTAAAACCACAACTCTGGAACTTTGTTTTTGCTAAATATCATGCTTTACTCAAGTGATAGTAGGCAGAGATCATTATTCTGTTCATGAATGCTGGGGTTCATATC
Source organism: Megaceryle torquata (assembly GCA_024611175.1). Lineage (NCBI taxonomy): Eukaryota > Metazoa > Chordata > Aves > Coraciiformes > Cerylidae > Megaceryle > Megaceryle torquata. The sequence continues at coordinate 47,702 of JANIJG010012101.1, forward strand.
CATATAACACTTGCATGCATTCTAGCAATTCCACTACTCAAAATGTCTCCACTTACTGTCTGAAACATTGAAGGGTGGTGGTGGTGCATGATTTTTGTGTTAAAGAAATAGTCACAGTCAGGACCTCAGCTTTATGCATCCTTGACCAGGATCTGGAGAGGAATCTCAGTGGATCACTGGCAGAAACATGTTTTCTATAACTAAGAAGCTACCCAAAGAAACGGATTTAATCTCATGCTGTTAACAAAGGTGCATCAAGAATCACAAAAATGAAATGAGCTGCTCTCCACACCCCAATATATCATCTGCTACATGGTGTCCGCATGATAAAAATCCCTGATTACTGTTGCCTACTTCAATTGTGAGGTCAACAGCAGTGCAAGAAATACTCTGGGAACTTACTCAAATCTTTACTAATTGGCACTCTCAGTGTAACCTAATTAAGGATCTTTTTATAGAAAAAGCATTAAAAATTTCATTCAAGCCTTAAGAACATGGGAAAATACAGAAAGTAACACCAACATAAATATGCACTAATTAGCAACTTAATGAGACAACCAATCTGCTATTAGGTTAATTCCAGACAGAGTAATTGTGACAGAAAAATGTCTGGTGACAGTGCAAGTTCTATAAGACATAACATGATTCACTTGTGTTCATTACCAAAACAGTTAGGATTTGTTTCCCTGCATGTAAAAAGTGATAGGCTGGGTCTTTACAAGCAATAGCACAATCTAAGGAAGTGAGGAAATGTAACAATTTACAACCTTAAAGCTTTGCAAGACAAATCCTACAGCATCTCCCTTTGCTCTGTGTCTGCAGGTATAGCAAGAACATGAAGTCAATTGTGTCTGACTTTATGGAAAAACTGGACAGAAAAAAGCAGGAATCTCTTCCATCACCTACCACACCATGCACAATGCTACCTGACAGGCTGACATCACAGCATGTCATGTCCCAGGTACTTACTAAGGCTATTAATCCCTAAAACTCTCACTTGAGTAGGAAAGTGGAAAGATCAGCAAGCTGAATGTGAAGCCCCAGTAGTTTTCACTGGGCAGTGCAGCTGGTCCTCCTGCATATCTGTGTAGCTCTCCTCTCAACATATTGTCTGCTTTCATTACCAGCTTCTCTAAAGAGTGAGTAAATATTGAGAAACAGGTAAAAAACATGGGTGAGCCTGTCAGCTTTAACTAACTCTGCGGTATACTCACCATGTAGAAGTCTCAAAGATAAACTCCTGCTAGTTAAATAAAAACAGGTAGTCCTTTGGAAGTCAGAGATCCTGCTGGTGCATCCCCAGCGACAAAGACCAGTACATATCTCCCTGTCACACATGCAGTTATTAGACAGAGAATCAGCTCTAAGGGTTTTGCAGGGGGCTGCAAGGGGAGACTGAAATTTGAAATATTGTTAGTCAAATGCTGGCATTGGGAAGAAGGTAATTACAGAGCTTTGCACTAATGAAGTGAAATCTTTTCAAAATCTCTCACAGCACAGGAATGCATCCTCATGTTTCACTTCAGCTAAACTGATTTTCTGCAGTGTCAGAGGAAAGCAAGTGCTTATTTGGAAGCAAGCTCCTCTCCCTCATTGGCAGCCATGCAAGGATGGTGTGTGGCAAGAGTCAAATGACAGCCCCTGCTATGGAAGGGAAGAACTGTTAGTGACCATACCCACACTGGAAGTGAAGACCTTTAACTTCCAAGCTGATTACTGCCAAGTGGCTTTGACATGCTAGTGTGTAAGAGGAAAAAAAAAAAACCTAGCTGGCTGGCTATAGCCCATTTGCTTTCTGGAGGCATATTGCCTCAGCATCTAAAGCAATCATTCAAATATCATGTGGATTCATTTTTGGCCCAACAAAAAACCTCCAAAGACTCACTCCTGACTCAACTCCCTCCATCCTGTTCTGCAAAACCTCTCCTAATTTCTCAACACACGCCAATCAAAGGATGCGCACAGCCTTTTCTGCATCCTCCCAGAACTATTTATGGGCTTTCAACTTCCTTTAAGTTGCAGAGCCATGAAGGCTCTCCCTGTGAAAACCACTCAGATTAAATCATTGTACCAGGCAGCAAATAATCCAGCAGTGAAAAGGCTTCCCAGGCTAGTCACAAAACGCAGGCTTGAGAACACTAGATAGTGTTTGGGTTTTTAACAGTACCAGATTTGGACAAGGAAATTATAGTGCTGAGTTATAGAAGGCAGTGTGGGTTTCCTGCAACATTCACTTGCTGTGTGACTGACAGCTTCTATATAACTGGGGAGGAGTGAGGGAACCACTAACTAATGAAGTATTTGTGGCTGTGACAGCAGGAAAAGCCATGAACTATCAGCCAGGGAATAGCACTGCCTATACCAACAGCTATTTTACTACCAAATGAGACAGTAATTATAAACCAGATGTGATGAAAAATTTGGAGGGTAGAAACCCAGGCACAATGATAAGCATAACAGATAGTTGATCAGTAAAGGAGAGGAAGTTTAATAAAAGAAAGCACAGCCTAATTTAGTTTGCAAGTAGGTGGAAGTTGTACAGAAATGTGCCGAGGACATTGTTTGATTCAAGTGACAGAGACCTAGGGGACATATGCCACATTCAAATTCAGAATTGTTAATTGGAAACAAACAGTAGCCTCTTCCTTCACTGTGACTCTGCAGGAAAAAGTAAACAGAAATGTTTGATCAGAAGACATGAAAGTTGATATCTCAAACTTATACACTGCTTAGCAGAACTCACTAATATTCTATTAGGGTGTCTAACATGCAATGAAATAGCAAAAATCGGTGTAATCAACTATGGATTTGAAGCATGCAGTAAAACCCTCTCGATCTCTCTTCGAGGAAAGAAACATCAATGCACAGTGAATGTTTTCAAAATAAGGATTAAGAAGCACAACATTTATTTTAAGAATGAGAATCCACAAATCCTAAATAAAATAACACTTGCTATTATAATTTGAATACAGAAGCAATAATAAACCCCACACAGCATCACCACCATTCTAAGATGCCACTAGGGAATGTACTTAAACATTTTATAGGTACCAATTTTGTTATTAAAAAGGAAATCTGCATTTAAAACCGATGGTTGAATTTGTTATTCCTACTCCTTCCCTGTATCTTTCCACTGACCTGGTTTAGAGGAACACATTCATCTGGTGAATTTTGTTTTCTTATAGCTTGGTTTTCAAACAACTTTTATCCCAAATATCAGGACTCAAATATACAAACTAAAAGCAATTACCATATTCTGCTATCTTACTGTCCTGATACTGTGAGGTAAAGTAAGTGGGTTGGCTTCTGTACACAGCACTAGATCATTTTGGTTTGGTATCCACACAGAGATGGGAAATAGAGCAAAAGAGGCTTGCAGAAGTGTCACCTTTTAGATTTGGCTACAGGTTTGGTATGGTGGCAGATTTGCCATTGTTTGGGAAGATATGCTAATCTGTTTTAAAGAATCAAGAGAACATACCAGAACCAAGTTTTTGTGGGAAACCAGGCCAAGAGCACAAGGCAAGGGAATCTGAATCATCTTACTTATACTCTTGTGTCCGCATTAATAGCATAACTTTAATAAAACATCAAGGTTCTGTGCTTTAGACAGACATCTTTAAGATGCAGGGAGAAAATTTAGCTTTGGGAAGACAGACAGACTCAGAGTTATGATCCCTCTTACATTAGGTAAAGTATATTCCGTCCTTAGCACAAGTAGACCTCTGTCTATCATCAATACCTGTATCATACAGTTCATCTGTCTTGAGAAACACACTATCTGCCAAAACAAAAATCTCTGACCAAAAATGGGATCCAGGTAAGAAAAAATTAGATTAAGACAACACAGCTCAAGCTTGACAGTTTCCATATATGCCGGCTTATGGGACTTGCTTTCCCAGCTACAATGCAATTGCCCCAGATGCATTTTCTACCCTCTCCTTCCAAAACAGGTGAGCACACTTGCCCCATCCTTCTTTCCTCTACCCACCATAGGAGTTCAGACTGTTTCTAATGTACACCTACACTTATGCAGGGTGGTATGCAGCAGGAAAGAGCCTTCATCTTAATTGAAGATTTTCTTACATTCACAGATGAGGCACTGAAGTTGGAGACCTTCCCGCATGGATGATTAACAAGATCTTTGCTATTCTGGCTAGATAAGGTATTCTTTCCCCCTACAATTGTGAAATAAGAACATGTGACCTCAAAAAAAAAGATACTGAAAGTACACACTCAATCTGTTATTATCTATCACATCACTTGTGAGGATTTCATGTGTCAGAGTACGTCAAAATACCTAGTGAATATTTCCAGAGCATAAGTGCGTTTGTCAGCATCTTTACTGGTGGAAGCAAGACCTGAAAATACTTCTCCAGGAGAAAAATACAACTTGTATTCACTTTGCTGTTTGCTCTTATGTAATAGCCACTGAGTTTACAAGAAAACATGCATTCATCATCTCTTCAAAAATTCTTCACAGTTAACAGGCCTAACTCTCATGAATAATGCTAAAACCATTCATGCTCTGATATTCAGATAGATTTTGGGTTTCTTTTTTTTTAATGACCCACAATTTTAAGGACTGCTTCCAAAATTAATGCCTCTAACTCAAGGCATTAAAAACACCAACAAAACAACTGCCCCTAAACCCATGGTAAACACAAGATCCATAGCTGCATAGATTTAATATGCTATGTCCAGTCAATCTGTGAGAAAATCCAGCCTTAAAAGCACCATTACTCTGGAGCTAGTAATGATTGTGGGCAGTAAGCCCATCAGCTCGGACAAGCCCTGTTGCAGCCAGGACGACCAGGGCTCATCATAAGCTCAGCAACAGAAGCAGTCTGCTCATCAAAGATGAGGTTACCCTGAGGTAACAGTGACAAGGCAACATCCCCACATTTGTGGGGGGTGAGCACATGTCATGATTTAACCTCTGCTGGCAAGTAAACACCCACTGTCACTCACTCACTGCTTCCGTGCCCCCACCTCCCTCCACACCCCTTCTGGTAGGACAGGAAGGAGAATCAGGAGGAATAAGAAAAAGGCGAGAAACCAGGGGTTAAGAACAGTTTAATAAAGCAGCAGAAAGAGAAGAAAACAGCAGTAATGAAGCATTAGACTGGTAAGAGAGTAATAGACGCCAGGAAGGCTCTACCTATGCCTGAGACACCAGTGTTCCCTGCTTCAGCCACACTAAAGCAAGTTGAAAGCAGGTGACCCTACCCTGGCCATCCCTCCCCTTACATAAGAGTGTGAACTCAGTGTGGTATCAAACATCCCACTGGCTGGTTCAGTTGCTTATCCCAGCTGTGGCCCCTCTCAAACACTTGGGCCAGCAGCCACTGGTGATAATTAACCTGAACCAAACCCAGTGCAGTGTGGAAGGAGCTAATTCAGATCCAGCAGTAACATGTGAGGGTGGGTCAGCAACCTGCACACTCCCTGTTTGACCAGTGAATTCCTGCAAGCTACGCCCATAATAATTCACCTGAAACATGGTAGTACTTACAGCCTGGAATCAGGATGACAGTTAAGGCCAGTTCCTTTGTAAAACAGACAATTTAGACACAGTCCCACCCAAAGAAAATTCACTGCATAAGCATATAACGGGAGAGGAAATCAGTGAAAGGACCTCCCAAAATCTGATGGTTACTTGGACTACAACCCAAACCAAGATTTCTTCAAGCACAGCAATGTTTTCCTTGGACTATCCTTTCCCTCTAGCTGTTCTTTGTGCATATGGTGCATTTCTGGGTAAATTAATTTCAAATGGATATGAACCAGACATTTGAAAAGGTAGTTATTTGGGGTCAGGATAAACAAACATTGGTTTAGTTCTATTATGCCAGTATTTTAGAAAGCCTGAAGAGTGCTGAAGTCCATATAAAAATATCCCATTTGTCCCCTATGCAAATTGAATAAGAAAGCATCTACTCATATTTGTAGATTGGTCTTTAATTTAGTGACGCTGAAGTTTATAGGATGTGAAAAGCCTGCTTTTTTTTAGACAAGATGAGACGCAAACCATTCTTGTTGCATTTGTCAAATGTTTGGAGTATTGCAGACAGAATTAGTTAATGGCAGAAGACAGAATTGAGAATGGTGCTGAACAGAGGCTGTGGTGGGTCAGGCAGCCTGTGTGAAACATTGAGTGTGGGTATATAGTTCTGTGTTAATAAGTAAGGAGGAAAGAAGCATCCAAACACAACATTTCCCAGCCTCACAGATGAGCCAACCACATGGAAATAGCAAAAAAAAGGCAACCAAACAATATATTTCACAGTGGAAAGAAGATTAATTACACTGAACATTATCCGTTTTCTACCACACCTCCATATGAAGTACACTAACACTTCCTTTCTTATCTCCCAGCTCAGCAGTCCAGGAGGGGAGGCAGGATTCTTCCATGCCTAACAAGGCTGACCTTTCCTAGCAGATGGAGAAATCTGCTTACCCAGAGCATATTCTCTGACCATATGTCCAATCCCACAAGCCTGCAAGTTTTTGCATTACTGAGCAAAAGCATGGTCAGGACAGGCACCAGTATCATGCTATTTGAGGTAGTTGCAATAACGGTAGCAATACTATCAGCATCTCCACAGCTTAAAAGCATGAGAGCACTGAGAAAAGGACATTAAAACTCTGCTAGACATTGCCTGGGCAACCTGCTCTGAGTGACCCAGCTTTATCAGGGGAGCTGGACAAGATAATCTCCAGAGGTACCTTCCAAACCCTACCATTCTGTGCTTGCTGTTCTAACCATTGATGTTTCAGCTTTTTCACCTAGAATAACCTTACAACATAATTATATTAATTTTTTTTTTTTAAACAGCTCAAGTGAAAATAAACAAAGTATTCCAGGAACAGCAAAAGAAATAAAATCAGTATTCCAAAAGACTTCTATTTCTACGTGTATTTTTGCATGTTTGGTAACCCATGAGCACTGAAGGTTTACCCCCTATAAAAGCATTATCAGGGATTTTCTCCATTCCCCAGCTGTCATTTTTCTGTGCTATTTGCAGGAATGGGATTGTTTAAGACCTCTGTCAAATGCCACTAGAACCAACCAGTGGAGTTCAGAAGTAGTCTGACAGACACACACAAGTGGAACATGACTCAAAGCCTCATTTCCCTAGAAAACCAAACAAATAATTACATTTAATTTACTTGAGAATAAACACATGACCTCATGGAAGAGGAGATTAAAAACTTAATAGCTAAGGGTTGCAAGAGTAATTTTTGTTTTGCCAGGTGGCCAAAATGGAAACACAACTGTGAGCCATACCAATAACCTTTCTTTCACCTCAAAGCAAGCAGCTGTCACCTCTGAGAGCTGCTTACCCCAACAACATAAGCCAAGGATTGCTGGTTATTGATTCCATGAATTGCAAAGCCAGATTGTGAATAAAATGTCATCCTGATGTGCTGAAAAAATGCTATTAAGCTTAGAAAAAAAAAGAGGCTCTTTTCAGGGGTAGAGAGGGATTAGAGGTGGACTGCAATCACAACAATGTAAGAACTGGATCAAGGACAACATGCAACTATTGCTAGCGCTTAACTAAGCTGCAAAATAAGTTTCATGCTAGGAAATAGCTCCATCTCCTGTTCTCCACACAGAAGTTCTTAAAATCCTCATTTAAAAAGAATTAAGAAAAAAACCTATTCCACAACTTCTGTTTTGGTCTCTACAGAGAGAAAATAAAATTCAAACTCATGTCAACAAAATTAAATCCTTTTATGTATACATTTAAATACCCCTTTTATACTGCTGGGGTGGAGCATTAGAAGAAAAAAATTCAAATAGGTGCTAAGAGAAAGATGTTCCTATTTGTCAAAAAAACATCTGAAATGATGGTGCAGGATGTTCTCAGCTCCCCTAAAAAATTTACATGGTTGGAAAATAAATCTGTCCTATGTCCTGTGCTGCAGGGCTTTGTTCACCATTTTAGAGAGTGCTTTAGAGGTTTTACTCCATAGTATGACCCATTTTGAGTGTTTCTCTAGTCAATCTAGTAGCATCATTATCTCCCTGAATACTTAGATGAAGTCAACAGGAGTTTTACCATTAATTTTATGAGAAGCTTTTCCCTTGCAGCCAAACAATAAAAGTTAGGAAGGCTAGGGTGCAATACTCTTAACTCTTTCCAACAAAGAGATATTCTATCCTCTGCTATATTGCATGTCCTAACACAAGCTGGGAAAAAAATAAAAACGTATAGGAGATATATCTTTGAAAGGATGGACTGTCTTTAAACAGACACTACACAACTTCTTGTGACTGCCAATTTACCTGCATGAAAGGACTTCTCCTAGAAGGGAGAGCAACAAAGTAGTCCTCCTCCTGCCCATTCAGGCTGGATGCTCTGAAAGGGAAGATAAAGCACTTGCAGACAAGGCTAACGGACAGGCTATTTCCATGAGTGAGAAGGTGAGAGCTAAACCACACAGAATTCAAGACACTGATAAAAAGTGAGGTTGTGCTAAACGAAAAATGGGATTTAAGTGTGTATTAAAGAATGGCACATCAATGTAGCAATAAAAGGAGGATTCAGGTAAGCCCTTTCAAAGCCATCAAGTAATTTTAATGCCACACCCCTTCCTTCTGATCAAGGCAGTTAGTTGGTCTTTAAGGCTGCTCTTCAAATGTAAAGGTAGAAGGAAAACTCCAGCTTCCCCATGTTCCCATCTGTGCTGTGAAGCCACCAGATTCCTCATGATTAGTAATGCAGGGGATTGCATGGCATTGCAACTCCCATTCCTTGTCAGTACAACCCCTGCACTCACTGGTGCCACTTCAGTTTCAAACATTGGCAGAGGTAAATTAATTAAATCCTTTTTGTGTAGAAGTCTATTCATTAGAAATAGTTATTTTGTGTCTGTGCCTCACCACTTCTTTGGTTATGGTAGGAACCCAAGACTAAATACAACTTCCTCAAAACATATGGGACCAAACTAAGGCCTTCCACACAGCAGCACAAACCCCAGCAGATAATTGATTTGTCTGATTCACAGTGTTAGAAACAAAGTACCACCCTGCTGGGAGATTAATCCCTCTTGAGGAAGTGTATCTACTTGCCAGACAAGAGCCAGACTTCCTAACTGCTCCTGGGGGTGATATGGGCCAAAATGCTGCTCGTACTAAAGTTCTGTATGTAGCATGGGCTTGTGTGTACTTTGGATGCAGCATGGGCCTGTTCTGTATCTACTTGTTACAACAACTGGAACTCAGTGTGGTTGCCAAGATATTATTTCACATCAGAGGAGTTAGCATGATAAAAATTCAGCTCTGCAGGACTGGGAGGTTTATAATTCTGCTGTGTCACACAGTGCATTCAGAATTGTACACTGAAAATAGTTATGTTAGTTATTACATATCCTGGGAAGGTAAAGAACACTTACCTACTTTTAAATGTCCAGCAGACAGCATGAGGCTGGTGGAGGGAACATTTGTCAAGTAGGTAACCCCTGAAAATGTATGAAAACCCAGTAGTTTTGACCATCCACTTGTAAAACTGCAGTACTGATTGATTGTATTCTGCTGGTCCTCACTTGCTTTCCACTTGAAGTATCAGCCTCCTCAGCGAGGAAATCAAAGCAGCACAACAGCAGTTTGTGATCAATTGCCTATTCTTATGGGCCTGTGAAGGAGGACCTTGACCTGGTTGCCTACCTTCTCCTGTGCCATTTCAGAAGCTACAGGAAGAGCAGGATGGCTTCACTGTGGGAGCCAGTCTCAAACCAAATACCACTGTCCAAGGTCTCTGGGAGAACATCAGTTTCAAGGGATGGCTTTAGAGTGGGTTAAAGGAGAAATAAAATGCTTTTGCAGTTCCTGACATCATCTTCGAAGAGTAGGAATGACTGTGCAGCCATCCAGTGAGACTTGGACACACTGGAGAACTGGGCAGAGCAGAACCTAATGAGGTTTAACAAGCATAAATGCAGAGTCCTGCATCTGGGGAAGAATAATGAAGTACACCAGTACAGACTGGGAGGTGATCTGCTGGAGAGCAGCCCTGTGGAGAAGGATTTGGGAGTCCTGGTAGAC
>JANIJG010012101.1:57855-72607 GCA_024611175.1 Megaceryle torquata
TGATCCTGCTCTGGCAGGGGGTTGGACTCTAAGATCTCCAAGGTCCCTTCCAACCCCTGACACCCTGTGATACTGTGGTAAGTGCTACAATAAAACAAAAAGCTGTATGAGAATTCCCTTGATGCAAAAATGATTGCATAAAGCAAAAGAATATATAAAACTAAGCCTGTTTACAATAGCTGTATGGTCTTTCTGGATACTTGGGTTGAGGCAGTATGTTTTCACAGTTTTGACGTCCCTCTTTGAAGACAGCAAGGCCAGTCCAAAGACTGTTCAGGGATAAATCCAGGGAGAGGGAAAAGAAAGGAGCATTTCCCAGAACAGCATAGAGCTGCACTTGCAACCTGTGTCCTAGATGGTACAATCTACAGCAAGGCAGAGTAGGCAAATATCAAGCTGAGCAACTCAGTCTGACATCACTGTACTTGAAGTCAAACTAGCTTTTCTTTAGCATCTCCAGATCATGCTGAACTTAAGGTCTGGTCCCAGGGACTCACACCATCTCACTCACGTTCATCATGCTGCAATGTGTTTTGCTGTTCCCAGAGAAAAGGTGAGGTTTTGTCCAAGATGCTAACCTAAAGTTCAACAGCTTGAGCTGTAATTCCTAGCCCACGTGGTCCCCATGAAATTTTGGTTAAATCACTTTGTGGCTTTAGTTTAATCCACATTAGCACTTGCTTTCTCTGCCCAAAAGCTAGCCAAGCAGCTTGCAGGCCTGACCTCTGTGACTACTGCTGCCTCAGAGCACGCACAGCACCAGACAGTCCACAGAACTCCTTCAAAGTGACAATGTGCTTCTTTGATCAAATATAACAAGCTCATACCCTACCCTTGTTGATTATTTATGCTTCTTCCCGGGTAGAGGATAGACCCTTCAATTCCACCAGGTGAAAGCTACACAATCTAAAGGTTATTCTTCCGCAGGTGAACTTTTGAAAGACCTGCTATTAAGATGAGGTGTATGCAACACAGCAAGCAAGCAGATCACTTTGAATGACAGCCTGAAACATACATGGGTATAGCCCTCTCCCATAATCATGGTGAAAATGTTCTCACCTGCAGGAATAACAATTCTTCTAGATTCAGGTGTTTAAATATAAAAATTATAAATCTTAGAAGTAGAGTTGGTTAAGTAGTTCAAATAGCTAAACTCTCCCGTGTACAAGGCTACCATTTTAGATAATGAGACATTTCTCCATTTTCCAAAAGGTTAAAGACAGTCTCTATAAATTCTGCATCTAGCAGCCCAAGGAGGCTTCTCCTAATAGCCCCAACAGCCATCATTTCATTGTCTGGGATGCATCAGGATCAGTTAATGCTGATGAAGTGCAAGGATTTGCGTTCAGAATAAAAGCAGGAGCCAGCAAGGCTTCATCACTTGAAGCTGCAAAAGAGCTTCCCGCAAATAAGCTGCTAGGAAGCGAAAGGAAAAAAATTAAACCACCACCTAATACATCAAAACCAGTAAATAACTACTTCAACATTTGCCGAGAGAGGAGTGTGAAAGGTCATTGTTATACTGTACATTGCATAAAGGGTAATCTCTGCAAAGCAGACTTCACAGGCCAACCTGTGCTTTGCAGAGCAGGTGGTGACACTGCCCTTCAGGTCCTGGCAAGCCAAAGGATGCACGCCTCAGACATCTGGAAGTCCAGCAGCAAACACTTGCACTGGAAAGAAAACGCACAAAGCCTTATGTGGCTGATTTTCTGCCTCATGCTTTGGAGAGGACAGCAGAGATGAGCAGCCTTGCCCTGTCTGACCACTTGTGACAAGATTTTACCTGGTGACAGAGATCCTGGGGTGGCCAGATGAAACCAACCATCTGTTCAGTGGGAGGCTGCAGCTAGCCACTGCGTGGGAAGATGAGAATTAAAACGTGAGGTGCAGGGAATAAAAATAAAGTCAAAGAAAGGACAGAGAAACATTATTTAGCTGTTCTGCAGATGATGGCTTTTTCCTTCCCAGCAATAGATGGCGTCAATCCTCCATTCTGTCCGCAGCCGTGGCCAGTTGCAAGCCCACTGGGACACTCCAGAGGTTCTCAGCTCTCCCCTCAGCAAGAGGCAGCAATTTACTTTCTAAGGAGCAACATACTTTCTGTGTGCTGCTTTACCAGAAGCAAAAGAGGCAAGAGGACTAATGGTGGCTTCAGGCAGTTAGACACCACTTCTCCTTTATTAAATGATACAGATTTTTTCAGGCTGAAGTGCAAACCTAGATGCATCCTTTAAAAAAAATATACCAGCCCTCTAAGTAGGCTGAGCTCTGGTGGAGTAGCAAGCTTCCACTGTAGGACACAGAAGCCGCTTGAGCAGGGGGGTTGGACTAGATAATCTCAAAAGGTCTCTTCCAACCCCTACCAGTCTGTGATTTAGGGCTTATGAAGGAAGGAGATAAGACCTGGGCCATTCATGCTATAGTTCTGACACACAGCCCACCCTGAAAAAAGCCTTGAATGTTTACTGTCTGGAAACAAAAGCAACGTCAGGTTATGTGCTAGAAGTTGTCTGGTGTTGATGCAAAAAAAACAGAGGCAGGGCAATAAAGCCAGGCAGTAGATCTCTTGCAAGCCCTCTGTTTTGAAGCACTCCAATACCAGTGTCACCACCTGCTGCACTGCAGATCAGACCATCATCTGTAAGATGCACCTGAGGCCAGGAAAGCATAACCCTGTGAGTGCAGGAGGCGAGTGTGTACCCCCAAGTCCGCCATGTAAAGGTAAGCCAGAGTCAACTTAAAAGGTCAGTGAAAATAGGAGTATTGGATAGGGCCTATTTGAGCAGGGAGCTTTAATCGTCATTACATAAAGGATCCCAAAGCTGTGGAGATTATGGGCCTTGTCCAAGGCCACTAAACAAACCCAGGACAACACCAGAAGCAAAACCTGTATCTCCAGTGTCCCTGGCACTAACACCATAATACTACACCCACAGGGACCCTACCTAAGGGCTTCATTTTCTGAGCCCTGATAAGATCATCAAATATTTCCTGCTCAAAGTACAGGCCATATTTCAGAGGACTTGTGCAGCTCAAGTCTGCACATGGCGATTTCTGACCCAAAGAGACTGAATCTGATTGTCAGGTCCTTTCAAAAGTCTTTCACATTGGTTCATGTTAGCCCCTGAGCCCTGATGGTCAGGAAAACATTAAATGACACAATCCAGGTCTCAGTTTCAGCAACACGAATGTTTTCCCTGTGAGCTCCAGAAAGCAGTCAACTATAGCCAAGCCCTGTCACTGTCAGGTGCTCAAGTGCTAGCTTAAGGGAAACAGGTAAAACATATACTCCTTAGAAAAGAACCAGTTTTGATGCAAAGTGGCAGAGGGACTGAGGCTAATGGTGTTCTCAGAAAAAGAAAACAACTCATGATCCCGCACTGCATGAAGACATCAGTAGCTACTATATATGCTGCTGATATAGCTATATATATCAGCATATATTCATGCTGCTGATTCAGATATGTCCCAAATTTGCAGTTTTAGCCATTAATGCAAATTTTGTAAAAAATAAAGGCATGAAAACAAAGCACATCTATCTAGAAACAATACCAGTCACTGAGTAAACAGATCATTCAAGTAAAGCTTTGAAGTGGTCAAAATTATGAAGCCCAATTTTTCTTCTGATAGGAAATTGTATCTGAAATCAGCCAAAGCTTTGTTTAGATAACTGGCATAGCTGTTTTCATTTTTCAGTTAGCTAGTTATGAATAAATAATGAAGGTGCCATTTCTTTAAAAATATATTCAATATTTCTCCCTCAGAAGCCCCATTGGGTGAATATGCAGCTCTACTCATCTGTTCACACTAAAAATCCTTGCGTCAAAGTACAAAGATTAGAGCAGATGACCAAAGTAGATCTATTCCCTCCCTGTCCCATCATCCCCTGGCCAAAGAGTTACCATGCCAATAGATATAATTTATTCATGTTTTCTTCAGAAGATTAAAACTGTGCTGAAAACTTCCTATGTTGAAACCAAGCATCTACCATCAGTGATTCACCCCACAGCCAAGTCTACATTTTCATCTTTTGTTGAATCTAGGTTTACAATAAAAGCCCCCAAAATGCTTCTGTAAGGAAAACCCATTCATTTTCTATGGAATTTTAGTTTTCTTGAACAAGTGTTTGAAGAGAAGAAGTCTGACTGTCTCTGCCAGGCAAAAAGTGCTCTCCCAGTACAGCATGTTCCCATTCACAGTTGGACAGTCCACTGGCACAACATGGCTGCCATGCCCAAACCACTTCCTTTCTTGCTATTTCAAGCCATTAGAAGAAACCCATCATTATGGTTGTTCAGAACCAGTGGTTGATCTGAGCCCTGTGTACTCCGTACATGGTGGGAGGGGAACAGATAGAAGCAGGAGGGTACTAGCTGTTTTCCTGTAACCCAAACAAGGACATATGCAAGTAGCCTGACACCTGCAGAATCAGATACAGGATTTTTTTTTCCCCCTCCATTCCCACATCAGCTGGTGCAAAAGCTTAATTTGATCATTGCATTCACCCAGAAATGCAAATTCCAGTCTTTATTTTCAAACTCACTTTATTCCATAAGTTACCATTCAGCATTGATTAGAACAGCAAAATACTATTTCCAAGAGTTGTGCCCATCTTTAAAATAGAGAGAAAAAATAAAATGAATGCATTCTCATCTACAGGACAGTAACAACTCAATAATTAAGGTTGAGATTTCCCTCTATACACAGCAGGGAGGCTCAGTTCTTTGTGTCAAGAGAAGATACTCTCATACCACAAGAGCAACAGCAGGTGCCATGAGAGGCCACCTACTAAAGTGACCAGATAGGAGTAAAAGCTTAACTAAAGGAATTGCTATTATCATTACTACAATACCAAAGTAATTTCTGTCCTTGTCACATACTATGGCACACACTATGCCAAAATAGGCTACACAACAAAATAAATCCATAAGAAACAGGCCTATCCATGGCTTCCAAAATACAACTGGTGGAAGTAAAGGAGGAAAAACCCTCAGTGCATTATCAGCAGCACCATCGAAGAGTTGAAGCACACTGGTTGTTGTCAGAAGCAGAGGGGCAGGTTGGATGGGTCCACAGCCCTGACCCCAGAGAGCAATACTAAGGGCCTCAAGCTCCACATTATCTCATGCAGGACCTGCTCAGGCTGCAACCAAGGTCTTTGTGCTGGATGCCATCCCTGACCTTCTCACAGCCATCATTCCTACACCACATCCACTGAGGATCAACAATGGAGGAGGAGAGAGCTGAAAGTCAGGGTTGTCCCTGAAATCCATGCCCTGAAAGTGTGTCTGTTAACTGCAGGGAGAGGGAGAGAGGAGCAGAAGCCTTGACCCATCCTAACAATGAGAAATGCTCATTCTTCTAACCAAACAACTGTGTGAGAAGATATATGAAAATCTCTTTTTAAAGAGGGAAAAGATGAACCATATTTCTTTCTAGGATACAATACCAGACATACCTTTACAGACTGACATTGTTGCCTGCACAAGATTTTTTAATGTCTTTCCATTTAATTATTTAATTTTTGAGACAGGTTTTGTTTCTTAAGGTCAAAAGTACTCGGTTTACCCAGCTATTTTTAGCCTTGCTGGACAGATTCATGGAATTATTCTATGAATTATTCATAGCACCAAGGAATGGCCTGGGCATTCCTATGATATATGAAGACAATGAAAGCTTCTCACATTTTTTGCTGTGCAACTGCAAATTCAGACTCCAACAAGACTCTTGCAGGTTTGACGAGAGAGGACAGAAATGAGCCAGTCTGATTTCCTTTGGACACTATCTGTGCTCAAGTGCTGGAAATGGAGTGAAAAATCAGTAAGGCAGTGAAGACAAAAAAATTCTGTTGCAGAGGGTTTTAAAAAATTTATTATTATTTGTGTCATTTATCTGACAGTAGTTTTGATATTTGTGTTTTCTGGGCTTAAAAAATCCACACCTACCAGAGCAGACAAAAGGTCCCCAGAGCAGAGAAAGGAACAGCAGGGAGGAAATTGCTGCTGATTGTTCTGGAAATATCCTTCACCCAACTTACTAATTACACACTCCGTTGATCACCTATAATTATGATCTGAAAGGAAATTCTACACCCTAGCAATTTAGCTGGTGTTTCTTTTTTAAAGCTGGCCATTTCCACTATAATGAACCTCAGTATGAAGCAGCAAAACCTTGGAGGGAAAGGCTACAGACACGAAAATAAGTGCTTGCCGTCTCATTAACATTTTACTTGCTTGGCTAGGAGGCCTTTTGTTACAGGAAGCTAAGTGTTTTTATGGCAAACTCTCCTGAATCTGTAATAATATCCAATATGAATGTAAGTGATTTCTGCTTTTAAGCTACTGAGCCTCTAAGTAATCTCCACTAAAGCTAATGTATCCAGAGTCGATGTGCAGCACTAGCTAAAATACAAGTAATTGCTGCCTTGGCCAGCTCCACAGCACAGCTCTAAACCTGACATTTGGCAGCTGTTCATATTTATAGATGGACAGATCCAACCTGTCAGATATGGTCTTCTCAAAAGCAAGAGCATATCTGGAGCTAAAATTTTCTCTCCAGTTAGTAAAAAGTTAATGCCAAGATGAGAAGCCACAACACATATTTAAGCCCACAGCAACCATGGAACAGAGCTTCCCCTGCACAGGTAAAGCTAAACATACACATGGTATATAGATACTTATTCCCAGTATTTTCTTGAAGACACCTACAGCCTAAGTTCAACACAACCTTTAAAAAAAGGGTTGTCAAGAACCACAAGGAACGCAAGACAGTAAAACCTACGCTTAGGCCATTTCTGAGAGATAAATATCACAGGTATTTAAGTGAAATTCAACAGTAAACAAACTGCTGGGTTAGACTCCTAGTGTAGTGGGATCCTTCATGACTGTAACCACCTGAAACAGCTGCCTTATGGCTCCAGAAAGAATTCATTCTGTAAAAACAGGTCAAACATAAGAATAAATAGAGCACCACTTCTCCATGAACAAATCTGTGTGAGAAATGTGCCCCTCCCAAGCCCTGTTCCCACCTTCTCAGTAATTGGTTCTAGACAAGAATTGATCAGAAGAGGGTTGAAGAAAAGATGGGCTGTCAGTCCCCTTCCACAGGCAGACATTTGTAGCAAAAACAGTCCAGACATGTTCCTTCCAGCTACCTTCTCACTGTATTGATGAAGGCTGTAAAGGAGGTGAATGGAAAAAAAAAAGAGGAGATCAGTAGCAAGGAGAAAAGGGAGAAGACTAAGAGGCAAAGACAAGCACAGAAATTGAAACTATACAAGCAAGTAATTAATGTTTCTATCAGCTGTTCTCTCCATCCTGCCACAGAAATCAAGGCCATTTTGATTTTTAAAAGCTCTCTCAAACATACATTATTTGAATTCAAAGACAAAAGCAACATGCAACACAGTCCATGTGATTCAAGAAGCCAGTAACCTAATGGGTGAGGTATCTGTGTGATTCAAACATGTAAGTAATAAGGAGAAGCCTCCTCCTAAGAGATTCCCATCTGCCCAGAAAGCTGATCTCAGGGAAAAGCCACCTGCTCAGAACTTTAACGCATTTCTACAATGGATGCCTTTAGGCCACTTCCTCAGAAGGCAGGGCCAGCCATATCATCGGGTTGGAAGGGACCTCTAAAGGTTATCTAGTCCAACACTCCTGCAATAAGCAGGGACATCTTCATCTAGGTCAGGCTGCTCAGAGCCTCATCAAGCCTGGCCTTGAATGTCTCCAGGGATGGCCACACCTCTCTGGGCAACCTATTCCAGTCATCTATCACCCTCATATTAAAGAACTTTTTCCTAATGGCTAACCTAAATCTACTCTTCTCTAGCTTAAAGCCATTACCCCTTGTCCTGTCACTACAAACACTTGTGAATAGACCCTTCTCTGCCCCTTTCAGGTACTAGAAGGTTGCTATAAGGTCCCCCCCAGAGCCTTCTTTTCTCCAGGCTGAAGAACTCCAGCTCTCTCAGCCGGTCTTCATAGGATAGGTGCTCCAGCCCTCTAATCATTTTTGTGACCCTCCTCTGGACCTGCTCCAACAGGTCCACATCCTTCTTGTGTTGGGGGCTCCAGAGCTGGACACAGCATTCCAGGTGAGGTCTCACCACGGCGGAGTAGAGGGGCAGGATCACCTCTCCATCTGCTGGCCACACTTCTGATGCAGCACAGGATTCAATTGGCCTTCTGGGCTGCCACTGCATATTGGTGGTTCACATACAGCTTTTCATTTACTAGTACCCTCAAGTCTTTTTCCAAAGGACTGCTCTCTAGCATGTCCTCTCCCAGCCTATATTGATAATGCTGGTTGCCCCAGCCCAGGTGCAGAACCCTGCATTTAGCCTTGTTGAACCTCATGAGGTTCACCTGAGTCCACATCTCCAGCCTGTCCAGGTCCCTCTGGATGACATCCCTTCCCTCTGGCATATCAACTGCACCACCCAGCTTAGTATCATCAGCAAACTTGCTGAGGGTCCACTCAATGCCACTGTCTATGTCATTAATGAAGGTATTAATCAACACTGGTCCCAGTAGGGACCCTTGAGACACACCACGTCACATTTTCCCATCTAGACATTGAGCCATTGACCACTGCTCTGACCACTACTCATTGACACACCACTACTGATGCAACCATCCAGCCAATTTCTTATCCCCTGAACAGTCCACCCATCAAACCCATATTTCTCCAACATAAAAAGGAGGATGTTGTGGGGGACAGCGTCAAAGACCTTGGTGAAGTCAAGACAGATGATGTCAAGAGCTCCCAATCAGGTCACAGTGCTATCCACTACAAGAACCTCTTAAAAACTTTCCTAGCACCTTCAATGATACTAGAAGTCAGCTTTTCCTTAGGTTTCATTTCTGCAAGCTGACTTATTGTAGGATAAGAGAAAAGAAATTCCAGTAGATATTTTCTGCTCACTCTAGTGTACATTAGTTTACATTTTCACCATTTCTTGTATTGCTATCCCCTTGAAATATCTCCTCTTCAGTGTTTACACTGTGGTCTTAAAATCCTTCTGTTTGAGAATGTGCAGGTTTGTGGAAAGACTGCCTGTCATCATGGATTCTTAACAGTTCAACTAAAACTTGTCTTATGGGCTTTGAGTTGAAGTGAATATTGATAGGCTACTAGGACAAAAATATTGTCACTCTGAAAACTTGTTTTACTCAATAAATCATTGTTCAAAGAACAGAGACTAGCTCCCAGCTTGCTCCCATGTACCTTTCATATCAATCACTGAAACACTGAGTGACCTCACATGCACTAGCTCCAGCAACAGCTGGGAAAACAAATCGTCTTATGGAGACCAAAGAGAAATCTAGCTAGTAACCTGGGACTGTTTCCAGCAGTACAAGTAGCAGAAGCTGAGAAAGGGAAAAGACTGTCATGCTTCCTTCTCAAGCTATCTCAGTTCGTGATAGGATTTTATGAGCATGGGATGCTCAGAAGGGTTCAAAGGTTTGGGATGGAAAACAAATTCAATTTGTAAGTGAATTTAAGCGTAAGTTTCATTAATTATCATATTTGCACTCTACCTTGTTTTATAAAAATAGAAAATTAATGAAAGGCATTTTTCAAAAGGTGGGTTTCAGACATATACAGGATCTTTGGCACAGTGGACAAAGTCACACTGAGTCAAATCTAAAAGTGATTCAGACATCAGCTGCTGAACAGAAACTCTTCTATGAATGTTAGTGTGTCTTTTCCAGTCTTAACTGAGCCAGTCTTTTTCTTATCAAAATGGCTTTCTGGAGTCTCTTTGCCTTCAAGAACAACTCTTCTAGAGATTCTTCTGCAAGGTAGACTGGGTCAGGCTCTCCTCCTGCATCTTGACCATCTCACTCTGTCCATAGAACGGGACAAGGGTCTTATGCACACCTACTATAGCCAGATTAGAGTTTTGAGACTTTTGACAGATAGTCCAAACCTTGTGTTATAATTCCGGGAACAAGTTTGAAGATGTAAAATCGCCCAGTGCTACAGAACAAGGGTAGAAAACAGATGCAGATAATAGATTGTAGTCTCTTGATTTCAGCTGTTTCCTTGACACAATCAGCAGTGAATAGGACTTTACACAACACTGCAAAGTACCACTCTGTTCACCCTTTGTCTATTGAGGGCCAGGAACCTCAATTTCAAAATCCTGACAGCATAAAATTTGCAGAAACCAATAACCACATCCATAGCAGCTGTGATATGAGGTTTTAACAAAGACCAAGAACTTTTCACCCACAGCATATCATTTCAGATTATCTAGGAACACTGCAAATCCTTAAAGACCTTCTATCACACGCATGCCATTACAGCATCACAAATGGCTCCAGCAGTTATATGTTCTTACAGAAACTGTTGTGCCATTATTTGCTACTGATAATTGACTAACTTCAGTCTTTGCCTTATCTTTCAAAAAGCTCTTCCTCATTTAATCTTTTGTGGGTCATACCACAACAAGGTTACAAAACTTGATCCTTCCCAGAATGAAACCCATTAGCTGGGAGTAATTTCTTAACTTTCCTCCTGGGTCACAAACAGGTTGATTTCAGGTTTCATCTTCTTTCCCATACCCCATTCTTGCAGCTGTCTGAAAATTTAAAATATGTTGACTTACTGGGAGACACAGTACTGCCCCTGTAAAATACATAGCAACAAAATCCTCAGTGGACATAGTAGTGTCCTCCAGCTTTTTTTTTTCTTAATAAGATATTAAAAATTCTGTTTATGATAGGATTATCACAAGGCTAGAAGGGCAGATTACATTTATTGTTTGGTGACATTTTCCTCCTTTTTTTGTCGGAAACAAAGAAACTGTGAAAGAACAGAAACCATTTCCTCTACAGGAGTGGTAAAGGACATATCTGGAGTTTTTCAGCTAGAAACCAAATGGAAGCCCTTAAATACATCTAATGGTGAGAAATTCATTAAGTGCATTATGTCCTCTGAAGTATTTTAGCATTAACTTGGGCAAGCTTTGCTATTTCTATCCTTTTTTTTTGTGGCACATGCAAACAAAATGTGATGATCCACAAGAGAAGCTAAGCCTACTTTTCAGCTAAGACAATCAACTTAATGAATAATTAGTGTTAGAATATTAGTAACATTAATGCTTAATGAGTTGAATCTTCTTTGCATCATATCCTCCAGTTCCCCAGCTTGCTAAATAAGAGTTTATTTATTGTCTTAAATTAAAGGACATTTCTGGAATGAGATACAATAAAATCACAAAGAAGAAAAAGCTAATCAAGATAATTAAAATGAAAAATCGTTAGAATAATTCACTTTCACCTGCAGTTGCAGTATAGATGAACTAAGACTTTCTAATTAAACAAGAAAGTATGTGAAGTGCAGTTCAGCAGATTTGCATTTATGGAACTGGAAGAAAATATTACCTTATTAAAGTGAGTTTCAGAGGAAATGTCATAGCACAGAGGTTGGCCTGACTTGACTTTCTAGTAGATTATGCAGTCATTTATAAATCTGACTGCTTCACAGAGCCAGCTCCTCTGTGGCTCTAAATCAGCATGGTCTCACTGAAGTTAATGAAGCCACATCAATTTATACCAGGTAAGCATCTGCCCACTTACCCTTTCAATGTATATATTACTGCACAGAGCAAAATTCAGCTACATCTGCCACTGTGTACACCTGAGAAAGATGCCAATGAAAGACTATGGAATGCTGCTGTGCCCAGGTGATTGATTTAAACAAATTCTGCTGCTTGGACAAGGGCTGTAGCACACTGCCTCTGGTGATTTATTCCTGCAGTTATGTACATGAAAATGAGCTAGGTGATATTTGCTACACATGGTTTTGGTCAAGTCCAGCCCATGAACACTGCTGCTCTCAACACTGTACACAGCACTTGTTAAAATGACCGTATTTAACGCAATCCATGACAGCCCAGAATCTGAGCTGACCTCCTGTGTTCACAGTTGGGAAGGAGGCAAGGGGCTTTTGTTGGCACTGCCTGGTGTGATGCACAATCCCCTTCACGGTGAAATCTCTGTGCTTTCCTACCTGCACTCTCAGCATCAAGGTATTTCATTGTGATTAATCTAATCTACAACAGGTTTTGGATTTCAAACTCCTGAAGCAGGAGGAATGGGTTTCCTGAGATTCAAGTAATAGAGTTCTTCCTGACTCCATCTGTGAGATGAAATATGAAATTTGAAACTGTGGGCATCTGCTGCAACATCACAACTACGGCTAGATGATAAAAGTGTAATACTTGATATTGGCAGAGCATTTACTACATCTCTAAGAAAGCAGGATTCAGTCTAATGAACAAGCAAGTGCTATTGCAGCTATTTTACACTTATATTTTGTACAAAAGCAAATGACCACTTCTGTCCTGCCCTTGCTAGAAAAGCCACAGCTGGGTTTGGGAGGCATTCTGTGGTCAAGGATTCAGACATCAAACTTGTGTTACATCAGAGACATCATCAGCCTTCTGGCAAGACAACCCAATAGAAGAGAAGCTTCAGAGAAGACTCATTTCCAGCACCGCTTCAGTCATTCCAGCTACAGGCCTAAATTAACCTTGCAAAACTGTCATGAAAACTTACCAGGCAAAACATAAAATTTACTCGACAACTCTCTATCATAACTGCAATGACAAAAAATATTAAATGACCTTCAGCTCACCCGTCAAGTTGATTGCTCAGCCCAGATAAAGACCAACAGTTTTGTGGAGCTGTTTCAGCTGACAAGCCCCAGTCACAGCCATGTCATAGCACAATATCAGAAATATAGTCACGCTAATTAAGGGGCTGTTCATGCCTGTCTTTCTCCACTGCCAGGGTGAGCAGATAACTAATGGGCCCAGACTAGCCTTGCTGTTAAACACAGATGTGATACTAGGTCAATTGACCTTTTGGCCCCATTTCGTTTCAAGTGCATTAGGCTGTCGTCTTATTTATATTTTCCATAGTTAACATTAAACCAAAAGATTTTAACTTTATATGTGCTTGGAAAATCCAGTTTACCAAAACAAAGCTGCCTTAATACAGAGCATGAAAGAACCAAGACTTATGTTGATTTTCTATGCTATACACCACAAAAAAAGCAGCCCTTTAATATGCTTTGAACAACCTACATAGGGATTAAAAATAAAGCTACCAAATATACAAATTACAGATATCCTACAGCTGCTATCACAACAACAATTTGTTAAAGTGAGGAAGGCAAAAAAACTCATGAGGCAGGTCACTTAAGCACACCCCAGAAAAATAAGGGGGTGGTGCGGGTCTTTCTTTACTTAAATCAGCACAATTACATCACTGCACAAAAGAGGACAAGGAAGAGACAGTAGCAGGCTTCTCACCTAGGCTGGGAACACCCATTTTGCTGATTATCTTCTTTAGCCTTTCACAACATTACAGAGTTTGCAGCTGACACAAGTGGCAACAAG
Organism: Megaceryle torquata; assembly: GCA_024611175.1. Classification (NCBI taxonomy): domain Eukaryota; kingdom Metazoa; phylum Chordata; class Aves; order Coraciiformes; family Cerylidae; genus Megaceryle; species Megaceryle torquata. Next base: position 71,276 of record JANIJG010012101.1, read on the forward strand.
AGGGGAAAAATGTATTCATTCTCTGTGTCTATCAGGGTCACATGGAATGACTGATACCACCATTTCTAAAAATAAAATAAATGCCAAAAATACCCAAACTTCCCAAAGCTCCCAGTACTGGAGGTATTCAGATTTCTTGGCACTCTTAAAAAGACACTATCTCAAAATTATTTGAAACCCAGAAAGCACACTGGAATTTGCTATTAGCATAAATGCGCGCGCATAAACTGAAATAGCACCAACAGGAAGAGATTGGAGATTGCCTACAAGGGGAATAAAGAGGAAAAATAAGGAAGTTCTTTATATACAGAAACGGGTACAGCTAGAAGAAGTAGAAAACCTTTTAAATAATGGTTAGAAACATCTAACCCTCTAGCTACCTCAACAATCCATCCATCCAGATCAGTACAGCATTACCATAGGCAAGGCTTTTAAAACCGAGCTTTACCATGTGTTTGCATCTAGACATCCCGTTATTGTGATATTTTTTAGCCACCTGTCATAGTTTAACATCTGCCAGCAGCTAAACACCACACAGCCTCTCACCTACTAGTTCCTCCCCAAACACTCACCTCCACACCCCCTGCTGTGGAATGGGAAGGGGTATCAGAAGGAAAAAAAAAGTGAGACCCCAGGATTGAAATAAGGACAGTCATAAAACAATACAAAGTGAGAAGAAAGCAACAGCACTAATGATAGTACTATTGAAATAAAAAGACAAAGCAAGTGATAGAAGCCAGGAAGGCTCTACCTGTGTCCAAGACACCAACTTTCCCTGCTCTTGCTACATTGAAGCAAGTTGAAAAGAGGCTCTCAGCCCTCCCCTATATAGGGGCCTAACTCAGTGTGGTATAAAACATCTCATTGGCTGGTTTGGTTGTTGATCTCAGCTACAGCCCCTCCCAGCTGACTGGGGCAGCAGCTGCTGGTGATGATTAACCCAAACCCAACCCAGGACACCTCTTACTAGATATCCACACCTTTTTCCAACAGGATGCCATTTCTGATATGCACTCTGAAAGTTCTCTTAATAGAGAGTATACATATATACTCCTTGAGTATAATTAATCCACCTTATTGCTTTAGCATTCCTTGTATTTGTAGATTTAAAATCATGTCTGTCTCTTTGTCCTGCTAAAACTGTACCTGAATAGGTAATGCTCAAAACAAGAGCAGAGATCCCACCCTGTCACCAAATCTTTTCCCTGACAGACACATACAAGAGTGCATACAAGAGGATTCACACAATTCAGACTTTTCGAAGTAGACTAAGGTATTTCCTCTTTGAATTCATTGCTGTTGTGCTTCGAAGGACAGACCGGGGGGGGGGGG
>JANIJG010012101.1:72707-94318 GCA_024611175.1 Megaceryle torquata
AATGTCGCATATGACTGGGACGCCCGCGTGGCGTCGCGATCGGGATGTCGTGGCCTTGGAGCGTTCACGGTGGGGGCGCGTGGGGCTTGAATGAGGAAATGCGGGGTGGGCACATATTGCTGAACAAGTGAAAAGGGATAGTAATGAGAATGAACATCTGATGCCCCTGGAAAGGGGAAGTTTAGTGTACTCCAAGCACATTTGGATACATTCCTAAGAAGCCAGAGTCTGGCTAGAAGAACAGAACAAGAACACAATTAAAGTACAGTTATTCAAGTGCTGCAGTATTCTATTGATTTATGTAGTCCTGACACTAAAGTAAATTCACTGCAGATTTTCTTTATCTTGCATTTAGGATTAAACTATGCAATAATCATTTCCAGTACAAAATTAGAAGTTCACTAAATCTGTTCTAGCATAGCTTTCTCAATGCTTTCAGAGAATTTAAAAACCCATGAGCTCACAGCTGTGAATACAACCCCCATTTTAACATGATGATATTTCAGTAGTAAGACTGTTCTAGAGATTGCTATAATATATTGTGATCATCAGAGATTATAGAAGCACATGAAAGGCCAAGGGGATAATATATTTATGTTTATGCCTCCTCCCTCTTCCACCTTCTCCATTTCACAGCAGGCTACACAGGAATGCAATGTAAGTTTTAAAGAACCCTGCTGCTGTTTGAAGCCAGTGTAGCTTTCTTTTCTGAAAACCAGTAGAAGTAGGGCTAGAAGGCTAAGTAGACATGATCAAATGGTTGGAACAGTACACATTGAGATGATAGCAAATGTTTAATTATTGCACTGATGTAAAGCACCGGCTCTGCATTGCACTAGAATAACTTCTTAAAACCATTTATTTCACCTTGCACCTCCTTCAGCCTTTCAAGGGATTCTAATAAAGGAGAGCAATTCTCACTGAAGACAAGGTGAAAAGTACGTCAAGTGATGGGAAGCTAGCAGGGCCTGTTGCCACAGAACAAGGGGTCATGCTTTTAAACTAAAAGAGGAGAGATTTTACACTAGAGAGAAGGAAGAAATTTTTTACACTGAGGGTGGTGAAACGCTGGCACTAGCATCCACAGAGGTGGTAGAAGCCCCATCCCTGGAACCATTTCAGGGGAGCTTGGCCAAGGGTCTGAGCAACCTGCTCTAGATGATGTCCCTGCTCACTGCAGGATGTTGGACTAGATGACCTTTACAATTGCTTGAGTTGGAAGGCACCTTTACAATTCTAGAATCACAAAGGGAGTAATATATTCAAAGACAAAATCTATACACTGCAACATACATTCCAGGTGCATCAGCTCATTTCCCGATGTCAGTATAATAATGTAGAAAATCTTCACCAATCATTTAAATCCTACAATCATTTAAAAAAAAAAAATCCTGTAAGAAATCAACTGGCACCAGGACAAGCAAGCAAAAAGATTCTACTTCTGGGAAAAGAAGGAAAAGTCACTAAAACTATATTTTGTTGGATGAAAGCACCAGGAAGTGAATGAGTAAGCAAAGGGAAGCGAGCTGTCTTGAAAAAGCAACATGGAGTTCAGAAGGTTACTGCTCTGATTAGCCAGGGCTGCTAGACTTCTGTTAATTTAGACTTCTGAGAAGAGTCAGATGGTGTCTAAACAGACATCTTTCTTAACAGGTTAATTATTTCTTCAAGATCCCAAATAAGAATGTTAGCATACCAGCACAGCAGTTAACTATTGTTAACTAATGCCATAGAATTAAGAACCTTTGCATTTGCTTTTACAACATTTCTTTTAGAACTTTGTTTCCAGCTCTGTACTCCAAAGTACATTAGCTTTAATAAAAAGTACTTGGTGTTCAAGAACTATGGGAAGTTCAGGTGCAGCTGCCTGGTTTTTCCTTATAGTCTGGTAGAAGTAGCATGTGAGTACACTACTCCTGCAAGTTATGGGGAGTTTGAAAGTGTCAGGAATTAGGACATGCAAATTTGTAGGGAAATTTGATTCTGAAAAAAAAATCAAACCATATACTCCACTCTGGTGAGACTTAACCTGGAATACCACATCCAGCTCTGGAACCCTCAACACAGGAAGGACATGGACCTGATGGAGCAGGTCCAGAGGATGGCCATGAAGATGATCAGAGGCCTGGAATACCTCTCCTACAAGGACAGGCTGAGGGAGGTGGGTTTGTTCAGCCTGGAGAAGAGAAGGCTCCGGGGAGACCTAATAGCCACCTTCCAGTACCTGAAGGGAGCCTACAAAAGGACTGGAGAAGGCCTGTTTACAAAGGCCTGGAGCGAAAGGACGAGGGGTAGTGGTTTTAAATTAGAAAGGAGTGGATTTAGATTAGAAATAAGGAGGAAGTTCTTTACCGTAAGAGTGGTGGAGCACTGGAACAGGTTGCCCAAGGAGGTGGTTGAGGCCCCATCCCTGGAGACATTCAAGGTGGGGCTTGACAGAGCTCTAAGCAACCTGCTCTAGTTGAGGATGTACCTGCTGTAAGCAAGGGGGTTGGGCTAGATGACCTCTAGAGGTCCCTTCCAACCCAGACATTTCTATGTTATGTTTTTATGTTATGTTTCTACTAGCACACAGTCTAGGATCACATATAAGGATGTATTTTGTGGAAGCTTAACAGTTGAGCTAGTGATTTACTTGCTTCCCCTTGTGTCAGGTTGAATAAGATCTTTTACATTCACTTAAGGAAAGCCCTCCTACATTGGCTGATATGCCACATGACAGCGGACCTCACCTAAAATTCATACAAGCCCTACATGACCTCATAACCCAGTAAATTGTTGACTTCATCTCCCTCAAATTACTCATTCTGAAGTCTAATACCTACTGAGGTAGTGTTATCTTTCCCTGCATTTTCAGTTGATAATTAGCTAGGCTTATCATGTCAGTGTTTTATTGCCTGTACAGACAGTGTTTCATTCTAAGACTACCAACAAAACAAATCTTATGGGACTGCCCTATTTTGGTAATTGAGCACATTGATTTCTTACCAGCAATATTGCTCAAATGATATAGTTCTGAAGGACACTAAACAACAACAAAACAAATCAAGACAGTTATTACAGCAGCAGTGTAATTTACTATTCTCAGCTCTTCCCCCAGTAAAAGTAACAGATTCTTTTTCTTACAGACCAGTATGACTGCAGATGTTAAGTGATTTTATACACCCATAGATTAATTCCATTTCTTCATACCAGTGTAAATGCAGAATAAAGTTCTTTTGTTATAAATACAGACCATAAAAAGAATGCGATTCACAGTATGAGGGGTCATACATGACAAAAGGTGCCAGATAACTGATGTTTAACTTCAGTTCCAGTTTACTGAACAAGCAAAAAGCTGTCAGTGTATCCACAATAAACAAGCAAACGTACAGGACACCTAAATTTAAAAACAGGATCACAACTGAGATGAAAAAGCTTGGTTAATTTTTATGTTTTTTAATATCTAGATTTTTCACCACTATAATTAATCAGCTTCATGGTACCTGAAGCACATACCCTTGCACACCAGCTCTAGCATAAGTCTCCAAATGTATCTAGCAAATGGTTCGAAAAACTGGTTCTGAGCACAAGTGCATTTCTTCATTGCCAAGCTGACGGAAATATATTGGGGAAGTCTGGACAGTGTCTTAAGTGTTTCATGATCTGGATTTCTCCCCAAAAAAGAAAGGGTTCCTTGTCAGTCACTCAGGCACTTAATGAACCATCAGATGAGAAATATATCAATGAAAGTTTAAGATCTAAAACCACACAAATAATGTACAGTTCAAGTCATAAGAAGCAGCAGGACATCTTTCAAGTACCAATACCTTGTGTCTTATTGTACTGAAAGATAACACATAATGGTGTAGAAATAACATAATTCATTAGCATCAATATGCAGTAGGAGGTAATAAAATTATTCAGAGCTGCAGTGTCATGAATCTGTGCCAAACAACACAAATGAAACTGCATATTCTGAAGACAGTGTTGCAGGAAAAAATCTAAATGGTGAACATGTCAAAGAATCTGAGCTGCATGCAAAGCACACCGTTGTTAGTCTTCTCAGCCTAGTAGTACTGTCATTTTAATCATGGCATAACATTAGTTTGCAGAGACAATCTTCTGCAAGACAAGCTATAGTCCCACAGCAGCTGCAGTTTAACCTCTGAGTTCAAATTCCCCAAGAGACAGGAAAACACAAGCATGGTCAGATGAGCAGAGAGAAGAGGCCACATCTGAGTACAAGACTTTTCAGTGTTGCCCGATGATAGGACAAAGGGCAACAAGCACAAACTGAAACCCAGGAGGTTTCACCTGAACAGAAGATAAAAATTCTCTGCTGTGAAGGTGATGGAGACCTGGCCCAGGCTGCCCAGACAGGTTGTGAAGTCTCCTCCTCTGGAGATATTCCAAACCCACCTGGACAACATGATCCTTGGCAACCTGCTCTGGGTTACCCTGATTTAGCAGGTGGGTTGGTCTCTATCTCCAGAGGTCCCTTCTGACCCCCACCCTTCTGTGATTTCTTAGGTACACGGATGCAATATTTGGAGCTGCAGTGGGTCCTGAGCAAAATGCTGTTCAGGGGGTGTTTACTGTTGGTCAGCCTAGGACAAGACCTGGCAGGTGGGGGGTAGATTTTGCCATTAAAAAAAATTAGGACCATAGAGTACTAGGGGCAGGTGTTAAGAGGAAACAGCAAAACAAGATGGAAACTGGGAAGCAGCAAGCTGAGGTGGATCCACAGCAATTTACAAGAGATAGCAGAGATAGCAAAGGTAGCAAAAAACCAGCAGGGAAAGCAAAAAAAACATAGTAAGGTTCAGTGTAAGGTACCCAGAGAAGGAAAAGAACAAGCAGAACCTATGTTCCAATTGTATAATGTTGGGACCTGAAAGGTTGAAAGCACTTTTATTTCAACATATTGAAAACTAATCTCATAGCAGCAGAAGAGATTAGCAACACAAAAGATAAGTGTTAGACCATCATTAGACCTTTGAAACTCATTGCACACATTCCTGCTGTCATATTACAGCATCCCATTAGAAATCACTGTTATTAAAGGCCATTTCAAAGTGGGACCTTCCTAAAAGTGTTTTAGAACAGCACTGATCTTTCATGATGACAGGGGAAAAACCTCAATTCGCTCATGAGACTGCTTCTGCTTCAAATTCTAAATTAATCTGGGACTGAATGCCCAGACAGACACAGTGCTAATGACAAGAAGCCTTTTGCTTCTAAGAAACAGCGGTTTTTTTCTAATTAAATAGAAACCCAGCACATGATATAAGGGAGAGGCTGATTACTTATGAGACTGGTTTGATAGCTGGAGTTGTAGCAGCCATGGGATTCCCAGAAGATAGATGCTGCAAAGAACACCAGTTCAGCATTGATTACTGTACATGAAAACACCGAATCCTACCATCCTCATCACAGAAACAGGATCCTGGTTTTTTTTACTCAAGGAGATCTCAAAGATGATCACCATTCCTGTTTTTAGCAAAAGTTAAATGCTGAAGCCTTGCTCTCTTTGGCTATCTTCAAAGAGAGGATTTTACTTCAGTAGGACAAAAAAAGGTAATGAAGGACTTCCTGCATCTTCACTATCTATGAACTCAAAAGTGATGGTACAAAATTTGGGTGTTTCAGGCTTTTTTTTTTTTTCAGTTTTTAAAAATACAATACTTCATCATTGCTATGAAAATCAGAAGAAAGCTCTGCTCTGACAGTATGATCCAGGGGCCTCAAAAGACAGATGGCTTGGGTCTTCTGGGACTGACCATCCAAAGTAACTCACCCTTAAGTGATTTTAGATCTGTCTTTGGATGATGTTTATTTCATAACAGATGCAACATAAGGAGGCATAGAAAAGGAGCCCCTACATATGTGAAGAATGCATAAAGACACATCTGAATCTCAGTGAGCTTCCATGGAGATGCAGAAATGCAGCAAGTCTGGACTAGAAAAGAAATGCTGCTAGAAAAGAAATGTTCATTTGATTCCATAGTTGCATCCAGATGGAAAAAAAAGTAGTCTCTTCCCTTTTTTTTTTTAGTGTGTTCCAAGTGGCAACATCCTTTATTTTTATTGTGATGGAGTAATTCCAGTTTTACCTTCTTGTAACTCTTCCCAGTGTGTGGTACAGATAAAAAATTTAAAAGTCATCCTCTGACCACCTAGTCTCCCTAGATTCCCACTAACGTAAGTGGAGACCAAGAGGTTCCTCCAAATTTTGATTCCAAGCTAGAGCCTTATTTAGCTACACTATGTGACTGACTTCATTAGTTTTGTTAGATATTTTCCCATTAAATATTTTTTCTTTTCAAGAATGCTGTCATTGCTCACTCCCACACATTTTATATGCTTCCTTGGGCACTGCTCTTGGCAGGAATTTCACACTGTCCATTAAATTTCAGCCTGCGCACAGAGCCAGCACCCAGCCCATACATAGCAAGAATTTTGGGTTATAGGCAACCAAGGAGACTCACTTGCAGGAAGCCCTTTGTACCTCCCAAGTGGAATTGCTCTCTTCTTCCTCTTTGGCAGCACAAGGCTGTTCTAATTTTTTTTTTTTTTACATTCACTTTAACCATTTAAATCCATTCATTGAGGCACTAGTGCACTGTCTGTGAAAGCACACTGGCTGCAGTCCTACATGGAATGCTTAACTCAAGTATTTAACTACGCCATCAGTCTTGCTTAATAAAAACTGACATATTAAATACTGTTTCTGCTGAAGTACATGATTCTCCGGGTGATTATTCGATTGTAACATCAATAAATCAGTCACCAGATTAAGAAAACCCAACAAAACCAAACCAATTAACGTGCTCAGGTGTAGGAATCCTAACATGGGGAGGAAGGAAGCACATCAAAAGGCCTGGAAGGAGAGGTGTTGGGCCTTGTTTAGCAATGACTGCATTCTTACCCTCATTTGCTCTCCAGGAACCAACTTCTCCCCCTACCAATCAAAACATATGTGGGAACAAGGATTCCCTCCCTGGGAATAACTGCAAGACAAAAAAAACCCCAAGAGTTTCAGCTGGTATAAAATAGGATGTGACATTTTGAAGACAATTACAGCCAAGAAAGGGGCAGCCCTTTTTCCCCTTGTGTTAGTAACTTGCTGAGCTGCAGTTACTACCTTGATGTGTCAGGGTGAAGATAGATGACACCCAGTCTTTGAAAAGCAAACAAAAAGCATATGAAGGATGTTGCCCTTTTAAACAGAAAACAGCTAACTATCTTTCACTTCACAGCAGAACAATGAAGAAACCAAACAACTCCAGGCTTTCTTCAAAGAAAGAAGTTGCAAGAATAGCTTGGGCCTGCAGTCAGCATTGAAAGAACTCAGCTTTCCCATGTTTGCAGCAGAGTGCTCATTTTTTCTCCTGGAGCGCAGGGGGAAATCCACACAGAACCACTTAAAATTATTTGGTACCCCAGCAGAGTACCCCACCCACCAAGGCTGCAGCACAGCACCTAAAGCCTATTAGTTTTCTCATGGGACAAGAAGAAAGCCTCAAGTTACAACAGAGGAAGTTCAGGTTGGATATTAAGAAAAATTTCTTCCCCAAAAGGGTTGCCAATGCCTGGACCAGGCAGCCCAGGGCAGCAGTAGAGTCACTGTCCCTGAAATTTCACTCCTGAAATTTTAAATTGTGGAGATGTGGTGCTGAGGGACACAGTTTAGCAGTGACCTGGCAGTGCTGGGTTAACAGTTGGACTCAATCATAAGTCTCTTTCAACCAAAATGATTCTACGGTGGCATTATGGACAGTGTGAGGTGCCCATGAGCAGGGCTGGTCCCACATCACACATGGCAGTTCCTTCACTCCTTAACACTTTCTCCATGCCATTAAGTTAAAAAAAAATAGCTTTGCCTTCAGGAACAGATTTGTTTTCTTGCTCAGCATTTTAAGCCTTACCTAAATCCTCTGAAAGCAGAAAAAATATTCCCAAGCCAATTATCAGTAATATTGGCCATCATCAGAAGATGGCTTAAGCTATAGTTACCACGTTTGGAATTATAATCAGGTAGATGCATTACTAAATACTTTCTACATTTGAATTTTTCATAGAAGAGCATGTTACTATGTTTCTAAATGTGGGAGGGAAAAAGAAACAGAGGGCCATGTTTTTTAAAAAAAAACACCTTTCAACATTTTTTCCTTACTTTGAGTCCTGCAATATTTCACCTAGGAATTAACTTTGGTTCTAAACCACCTCCAACTTTATTTCTTTAAGTGCAGAATAAGTGAGTATTTCTATCTTATAAACACTCAAGACATATTATACTAATTCATTATGTAGTCACGTGTGTTCCATGGACTCCAGGAAATACCATCCTCTTAAATGCATGTTTCATTCAGCATCTCAGCTCGTTTCCAACATAGCAAAGAAAACAAAATCACAACTAATAATCAAAGATATTTTTGAGTCAGCGTCCTGTCTCTCCAAGTTCTGTAACAACGGAAACTCAGAGAATAAGGATGTTCTCAATATTAGTTTTTTCCTGTTGCTGCTGTTTGTACAGTCCTAAGGGTGCTGTCTGGGAAAATAACAAGAAAATAACAAGAACTTCTACAGAACAGCTTGTGGTCAGCATTGAACACTAGCCAAAGTGAAACAGCAATCAACATGAAATGAACTTTACAAAGGCTATCTGCAGATCTCAGCTATATGCTTCATGGCAGGAATTCTTGAAACAGCTGGAGACATTGCATCCTTCCTGCTCCTGGCTGCTCCCATACCATTCCCTCTCTGTGCAAGCTGAATTGAAGCAGCAACCCTTGAAGCAAGGGCTGCATCTGAACAGTTCACATTTTCTCTGCTTTCTTTCTGCAAAATTTTCTCCAGCATGTCAAGAAATGTTCTCCTTCCCCTCTGCTTTGCCCTAGTGAAGCCACATCTGGAATATTATGTCCAGTTCTGGGCCCCCCAATAGACAAGGAACTACTAGGAGTTGGACTAGAGTCCATCAGAGGCTACAAAGATGAGGGAACAGGACCGCCTCTGTGATAAGGAACAGCTGAGAGAGTGGGGGTGTTTAGCCTGAAGAAGGGAAGACAGATGTGATACAATCAGTACTGATGAATATCTCAAGGGCACTTGCCAAGAAGTTGGGGCCAGACTCTTGTCAGTGGTGCCCAGTAACAGGACAAGGGGCAACAAGCACAAACTGTAACCCAGGATGTTCCATGTGAACAGGAGGAAAAACTTCTTTGCTGTGAGGGTGATGGAGCCCTGGCCCAACCTACCCATAAAGGTTGTGGAGTTTCCTTCTCCAGAATGCTTACAAACCCACCTGGACAATGTGATCCTGGGCAACCTGCTCTGGGTGACCCTGTTGGAGAAGGGTTATCAACAAGATGATCTTCACCAGTCTTTTCTAACCCCTACCATGATGTGATTTTATCAAGATCCAAGAATATTTTTAGGGAGACCAGTGCTAGAGGAACAAGCAGGTAGCATACCTTTTCTCTACCAACAGGATTCCCAGGTGAATAGCAGGTTATCATTGTATCCTATGTCAGATGAGTCAGAACTTCAAATTAAATGAAATACCTACTGCAAAGACCGTTTTGGTGGGCATGTCATGAAATATCCACCATGTGGCACATGCCATTAGTAGCATTGACTTACTACTCCTCTTATTCAGGTAAATCAGTTAAATTTAGGCAGATAGTAAGATACACTACTGAAACTAATATAGCTGGGAGGAGATGAATGCTGAAAGATGCATTTCCCTGTAATGAGCATAACTCCCCAGGTTTCAGACCTATGACTCTTTGGAGAAGAGGCGAGAGAAGCTGCTGACTACCAAGGGTATATTCTGGAGCACAAGCTCTTCTGTTACTCAGGAAGCATTGGAAAACCAAAAAAGTCATTCTACTGAATCTCACCCCTCTGCCCTCTCTGCGCAGAGGCCATGAGATGTTGCACGTGCCATAGTCACTCTGATACTCTTCTCCTTCCTTCATTGCTCTGGCACTTAGAGAAACTCTATACTAACCTTCAGGGGTCAGTTCACTTAATGAGTTGGGTAAACTGTTTTATCAATTTGCTTCCAATTGATAAAATTTTAAAAACAATCTTTGTGAATTCATGAGGCCTTTTGTGTTTTTCCTTATAAGCTGTAAAATAGATCATTTATGCTGCACTTACAAGTTACATAATTGTTTTGGATTGCTAAAACCCTAAGAAGGGGGGTGGATAAGCACAGAGAGCAGAGGTGACTGTATGGATATAAAAGATGAAGCATTTTCCAGTTTCTCTCACTATCTGTTAAAACACTGAAATATGTCAGTTCACTTGCAGCTCCAAATAGAGAAGCAACAAATTCAAGCGAAGTTCTGCACACCAACGATTAGATATAGACTTCAAAAGCCTTTAATTTGAAGACAAGATCATCTCTACTCAGCATGAGCTTCTAGGTTTCACCATACACTGCACTTCTCATTGACATGCCTCTTAAAACATACATTGCAAGCTCTTCTGGATTACCCTGGTTTAGCAGGAGGGGTGGACTATGTGATCTCCAGAGGTCCCTTTCAACCTCTACCAGTCTGTGATGGCCCTCCTTGCCTCTTTACTCCAGAAGGAGGACTCCTTCCCTGCATGGCTCTGTATTAAACTCCAATGCAGCCATCTTGTAGCACATAGCATTTACATAGTTAGAATACAAGCAGAGTAAGACTTAAATGGTCCAGACAAGGTTTAGACAGTGCATCAATTCTGGCAAAAGTCTTGTTAAAACAGTCACAGTTGGACACATGATTTTCAGATACTGCATTTTCCTCAAAGATCAAGAAAGAGTAAAAAGACATCTCTGCAGGGCAATACAGGTAACACCTACTGATTTGTCTCCAGGGAAGCCAGTATCTCTATTGACTGCAACATTTCCTCCTCAAATTTCCAATTTCACTTTTCATCATCCAAGTGTTAGATGTTCCTTCAGAGTTGTAAACAATTTTGTTTGCATCTCATATCTTCCCTTCTGTCTTAAACTGCTGTTCTTTCCAGTTTAATAGCACATCACTTTAAAGTGTTCTGCCTCTGTGCCAAATGTACTCACAGACATTAAATCAAACCTTGAATATACATATAAAAATAAACCAGCTTCTCTGGCATTTCCACTTGGCCAGAGCTAGTCTATATACCTTTTCCTCCAGTACTCTATTATGATCAAAGTAAGAAGTTTCCAGACAATTCTTCTCCATCATTAGCAGTACAGTGTAAATTCAGATAACACTATTTATCTTGCCTCCAAGTCTGCTGTGCTTAACTGTTTCAAGTAGACTGAATAAATTTCAGCTAAGTTCTCCCAGTAAGTGTCATGCTTTTTCTCAAAAAGTTGGAATGAAAAATACATTTATAAAAATGCAACTCTGTACCTCAATGAAAAATATAAGATTATGACCTTAAGAAAACAGAAGTATTTCTGAAATATACAAAGTGAACAGAATACAAACTCAGTCAACATCACTTTAAAACTATTGGGTCTAACAGCATTTCAAATATGCAAGACTGAAGAGTTTTCACTAATGCTGAAGATTTCTTTTGTATGTCCTGGTTTATTTGATATCCAGACATCAATGTGTCCAAAATGTCAGAACTACTGCTTCTCTAAAAACCACTTCCCTAAAGAATTTTCCCACACAGAACTTGTCACCACCATCATATGTATCCTCCATTAAGAGAAAGGAACACTGAGCATGCACTGGTCTCATTTATTTATCTGTATAGAGGTGTTTATTGCCAAGTTACTGCCCAGCCAGTCATAGCTGCATTAAGAGTTTTATTTATTACCTGACCAGAAGATGGCCTTATACAGCCATGTCCAGAGGACAAGAGTTTTGGGGTTTTTTTTCAAAATTAAGCAGGAACGATAAGCACACCTGGGGACAAAAAGTGCAAGAAACACTAAGTTCCCTCACCTCCTCCTGATGCCTAAATTAAATAGTGTGGTTTTAAATTACAAACTCTGAAAGCTGGAGGCCTCCACAAGGAGATAATGGAGACTTCTCCCCAAACCTCGCTGCTGAGAACAATATCTAAAACAATACCTGAAGTTTTGCAAGAGACACTGATCCCAGTCAAGAGCTTTTTAGTTACCATTACACACATGTAAAGTATTTGGTTAGAGCAAAGCTCAAAGTTAGAGTACAGGTGCTACACAACAACTAGACGGACTAATTCACCAATTCAGTACAACCTTGAGGCAGTTTCTTCCTTTTGGCTTTCTTACATAGCTATGGCCCGAAGAGAAACTTTCTTCTCCCCACCACATTGCCATTTCAGGTTGATGCATTATGTCTGTCTATCACCTCATTTCTCACATGCTTCACAGGAGAAATGAACAGTAGGAAGTATTGTGCACTCATGGATCTCAGGCAGAAAGACAACCCATGTACAGTCCCCATGTTCTTTACAGGATGAAGTCAGTCAATTAACCTATCCACATTTTGGGAAAGCACATAAAATAGATCGAGCATTGCCAGCAGCCTTTTGGCCAAACATCTTTAGCATCCCTGCCCAAAGTCTTTTATGGACAGCAGTTTGTTTAGCTCTTCCTGCTTGAGAAACTGGCCTGTGATCTAATTTCCAATGCACACAGTTTAATCCGCTTCCAGTTGGTAAGGCACACAAGACCAGATGAAGTAACATTGGTTTTCCAGGACGAGCCCAAGCACTTTGTTAAATCTAAACCCAAACACTGGTTACTGTGAAGAAAATTAATTCACGCTGGGGAGTTTACCATCAGCACTACCTTTGTCAACTTTGCTACTGAGGAGAGAGAACATTAATCAGAGCAGACATTGGCAGACAGTTCTTGAGGCACAGGAAGACCCCAGCAAGCAGCTGAAGATCCTCAAAGTTCACTAATTAGCACATCGGAATCCTTTCAAAAATTCCCTAAAAGTACTAAGCTGGAAGATTCTGGGAAAGGCAGGTATGAACATGAGTTAATATTGAGGAAACAGTCATGCTTGTGTTTTTTATGTAAGAAAATACTGAAGCTACACCAATGGGTTCCTAAAATTTACATTGGCTAAATACACATGAACACACCATGTCTAGGAGCTCCGATTTCCATTTCCAAAGTTTTCCTATTATTTACAAGCTGCTAGAAACAGGACTTTTTAAACTTAAAAGCAGCATTGCTTGTAACAGCCAGAAAGAGCTAGAAGGCAGGAGAGCTCATATACGTTTCTTAAAAGACCGTAACAAAAGGGAATTAAAAAATCCTTCAGCTACATTAAATACATATCATATAAAACATTAGCCAAGTTGAAGACATCTGCCAATTACATGGCCAAATTAAATACATAGATAATTGGTACAAGATAATTGGTACTAAGTTAAACTCCCATCTAAAGGCTTGTGAAATCACAGAAGGGAGGAGAGAAACAAAGAGGATATGTAAAGTTAACCCTGATTATGTCTTGTTTGACTTGACCATTTGAGCAGCTAATCCTTTGCTAACATACCTGTTTTCAGAGACCTCATTTTTAGGAGGCTGAATTGGGTCTTGCCCAACATTACCTGCTGGAGGGATTTTATCTGCTCTCAGGTTTGGGGGGTGGTGGCAGGTTGTTTTACTCTGTTTCAGATTAATTAATCTTTAATCACATTGATGGGAAAAAGTTAATAGAAAAATTAATGAAAACAATATCAGTGACTGTGATGTGTAATGAATAATAATGAGAACAACAGATGCAGTCTGTTTGATGGCCCAATTCAAAATTCTTCATGCCCAATTACAGACACACTCATTTTCTATATGGCAGACAGTTGGGTGAGAAGCAGATTATAATTTTCTGCTTTATGAGTACTATGTAGAATAACTAAGATCATAACAGATGATTTAGAGAAAACAATTTTCATAGGACAGATGCATGACAAGGAGCCCTGGTTGTCACCTGGCATGCAGAGGTGCAACGAGGAGGACACCACATAGACTTGTGAAGAAAAAAACAAAGGTGAGTCTTGTTTTGCATGAATCACCACAACCAGAAGAGTTTGCCCTTAAATTACATCATCCAGATGCAGAGTTCCTGATTAAAGAAGGAAGTTGAGGTACAATCATGCCCTGCACAGCTACATATTCCCCCTTCTCCACTCTTTCTTCCCTACCCCAAGGATGATGTCTGTCCCTGGTTCACCTTCATTGCTTCTGTGAGGGAAACTTAACCCTAGAGAAGACCCAGCTGAAGGCCCTTCATTTTAAGGGCATCCTCTTTTGGATGTCCCTCTTACCCAGGCAGAAATATAGTTCAACTTTATACAAAGAACTTCAAGATAACCATATAGTCTGTGCTCCACAAAACCACTCTGGTCTAAATTATAAAATGAAAAAAAAAAAAAAGAAAAGCACACAACATAAGTAGAAAAAACAAAAAAAAGCCATAAAAAGAAGAATGACAAAAAACCAGCTATCCTCTCATAAAAGGTCCAGATCAAACTGTTCATTCAACATAGCAAAGTACAACATTGTGATTCTAGCTTCATCTATTACAGCCCACAATTTGAGAATTCTGTGCCGAATGTCCATGTCTGAAGACAAATTTCAAAGTGTGTTCTTTACTCCCTTGTTTCCACAGGCCTCTGCTCAGGTTTTGAGGGGTGTGTATGGTGCTTGGTCTATGATTTTTACTGGTTTTATTTATTTGTTTTCAAACTAGAACTTAGTTCAACCTCAGATGAATTGGTACCTTTGAAAGAACAGTCTGTTGGGAAGTCTTTGACTGGATATACTGCAGGCCCTTGCCCAGCAGAAGCTCAATATTACCTTAGGTAACCTGACAAAGGCCACTTCCAGTGTGCTTTAAAATATGTCAGCAAGGTGACCAAGGTCCTGCATATTAGTTTCATCCAAATTTGTAGAAAGGTGACTCCTCAGATTGCTTCTGGTACATAGGAGAAACATCTTTGAACCCAGTGCTAACCTGCCTGTTTTCTGCACAGGGGCAGAACACCTCAGAGAAACAACAGTGAGTTATTAAACCCAACTGAATAGCCTTAAAGTGCAAAGCCACTGTCTTAACAGGCTCCTGTGTAGAGAATCTCCTTCTTATTAATTTAGGCAGAACACAAGGGTGAGGAATGAAGTTGAAAATTTAGTTTAAATCATACTGCTTTTTAAAATTTATTTTTGCTTGCTACCCAGAGGAAAAATACAATGAAATCTGAAATTGGTTAAGTCCTGTTTTATCAGCTGCCACCTTAATCAGTCTGGATGTGTGAAGCTATTAACCATCCATATGGCTGTTTATTTAAGCAAGATATTCTGTATTGTTGGGAGAATAATGTTCAGACTCACGAGCTTGTAAATAACCATTTTTGAAAGGGACTAATCAGGAATAGGCTTCATATGTTTTACTAGATGCCCTACAGGCACAGAAGGTGACATAAATAAATTCTTACAATTATAGATGGGTAAAATGGGGGACACATCAAGATTCATACTACATTATCTCACCTAGAACGAAGATCCTTCTGACAGTTAAACAATAACCTGGTACTGGCATAGGCCAATGGAGAAAAGGCTGTATTGAATCAGAGCAAAGGCAATCCAGCACTTAGTTCTGTCTCTCAATCCCACAGGAGAAACTCTAAGGATATAAAACCAGGAGAACATCCTGTTCCTTCCCCACTATGGTCTGCCACAGTCTATCAAGACCTAAGGCTCAGGGGACCTTTTAAATCACAGACAATGATCTATAAATTAGGATCAGCAACAGCAGCATGTGGCAAAAATTCACACAGTTTCACTTCTTGTGTTTTAAAAAACCCAAACCTTCTGGACTAAAACAAAAATAAGCAAGTAGGAGCCTCCAAAAGTTATTCTTAGACAGCAAGCTGCATACTATCAACCTCCCACTGGAGCTACAGAGTTTTCCACTGGGTGAAGAAATTACAAGCTGCAACTTTAGAAGGAAAAGAAAATATTTACTGAAAGATTGCCAAAACACCTCCTATTTATTGGTTCTTACTAGTTCAGGCTGCCTTTACTTAGTAAAACATGCAGGGCTTGTACATCCTCCTGCAGTGTATTTATGGGTTGTGCAAGTCCACACCAGAACAGTATATGTGCAAGAAATAAGCGAATATAGATTTGCAGCCACAATTCTATAATCATAGAATGTTAGGGGTTGGAAGGGATATCTGAGATCATAGAGCTCAACCCCCCTGCCAGCACAGGAACACCTAGGACAGGCCACATAGGAACAGATCCAAAGGGGTTTTTAAAGTCTCCAGATGAGGAGACTCCACAATCTCTCTGGGCAACCTGTTCCAGGGCTCTGTCACTCTCACAGTGAAGAAGTTTTTCCCTCATGCTGAGGTAGAACTTCCCGTGTTTCATCTTGCTACCATTACCTCTTGTCCTATCACAGGGTACTACTCACCCAATCTAATGTACACAGTTGTCTCAAGAAACAATATTTCTGCTGTTCTGGGTGAGTGGTAAGCTTCAAAATTACCTTCACACTGCTTTAGTACAGAAGCTTTTACCTATTAGAAAAAGATGAGATTCTCTAACAGCAATCACACACCTTTCCTTTCTAGCAAACAAGGCAGTTTTAACACTACTAGCTTCCACTCCAACACTGTCAATTAGCTCAAGTCATCCTAAACTACAGAACTTAGCATTTTTTTTTTTTGTTATATATAAGATAACTGGGCATTTAATAGAGATTGTAACAAGATCCTGCACCCTCTGAAATAAAAAAAAAACTTTTGGAAAATACAGCCCAAGTCTGATAACCTGAAGGATGGCTGGCTAAAAGGACAGTTCTACTCCTAGGTGGTGGCTTTTTTGAGCTCCTTTTCTTTTCAGTACACTCTGACATGTCCTAATGAAGAGCAAAAATGATGCAGCTTTGGCAGAGCATGGCTATAACATCTGCTGTTATGTCTGTTGGTTGTTTGCCTTTTTTTTTTTTAAGCCAGCTTTAAAATTCTTTTAGCATCCTTTGCTAATTACTTCTCTGCTAGCAGGAAGTAAAAATCAACGGATGGGCCAAAACTATATGTGCTTATAAGTGAAAGCTCTGCTTCTACTTGGGCCATTACCTATACTGAAAAGGTGAGGATATCCAGCATTCCAAAGGTTAAACAAAAAAAAAAAAGAGAGATGCAAACAAACAAAAAGCCAGCAAGTGGGAAGGAACTTCAGAACACTGTTATTAAATAGCAAATATTGCTCACAAAAGACAACATATACCATATTCTTACTGGTCACTGTTAGGAGAACATTTCCTGAAGTGTTAATGTGTTCATTCAGGTTAAGCATATATATCACTGACATAGTCATGGATCTTTTCCAGCAGCCACCCGATAAAAATACCTGCCCAGACACTCTGTGTGGCCAAACCCACCAGTCCATCACAACTGCAGTGTATTTACTATTTATGCAGACACAACCAACTCTTTGCAGGTGGTTGCTCTGCTCAGCAGAGGCTAAATAAACAGGAACAAGCAGGTAGGGTCTGTACAAAACAAGAAATTCAGTGTACAATAGCTCAAAGACTAAGGAAATGTTGTTGACCTCAAAGTCAGGCTACACAATTGAAGAATTAGAGCAATACTCTGTATTGATATCCCAGCAGAATTGTAATAAGAGAAATGGAGAGCTATTAGAAAAAGGCAGAAATGCAACTCTGGGGAGATGCATGGAAGAGCCTTAGAATATGCAGGAGCTTTGTACCACTGCTCCCAGTTTGATGCCCCTGCATGCGCATTACCCCCTTCAAAGGGTTTTCTGAATATAATTCACATTATAATTTCTGAATATAATTAGTTCTGTTCTGACTCAAACCAGGACAGTAGGAAAAGCTTATCTCTGTTGTACCAACATGGAGACTGATCCAAAACCATCATGACAACTAAGATGCCAAAAATACAGGATATAAGAACAACTACAATGAGTACTTGCCAAGACTGAGTCCCCACACTCTGCTTCCAACCTATCGCCTTCTTTCTAAAAGAAAGGGTGGAGGGTCTCAGGAAGACCAGTTATACACAGCTGCCCCATTGCCACCACCAATGGCTGTGAGTAATCCTCAGCTGCCGCCTAACAAAGACAAAGAGTATCAAGTCCAGGTGCTGTTGAAGTAATAGCAAAACTCTTAAGGATGTTTGTGAAAGAGAGACTTTGTACTTTTTAGAGTTCACCTATGAGGTATATCAGATCAAAGCTCTAAACATTTAAAATCTAAAGGTTCTAAAACTTCTGTATCAGATGAAAAACTGAAGTTCATGAGCAAAAGCATGATAATAGAATAAGACATTTGTCTAGCTTTGTAATCTGGAGCAGCAGTGTTTAGGATCAGTGAAACATTTGTTGTTCGTAAAATCTTTGTTCCCTTCCTCGTAGAAGTGCTTGGGGAACATGAACTGCTCAGGAAACAACAGGGTGCTACCTACAAGTCAATCCTCACCTTGGAAAAGTGGATGTGAACAAAAAAATCCCCACAACATGCATGAAATATGTATAGCTTCCTGACATAGATTTCAAGACTCAGACTGACCAGCTCAGTTACTTAAAATGGTGTCTTCAAGGTAGCTGAACACCAACAATGAAACAGTCAGGAGAAGAGAGATTTTAATCAATTCTTGTTTCTACAGGGCCCCACCACTCATGTTTAATACCAGCTCAGATATTGTTATGCTACAGTCACCTCAGAAAATCTTCCCAGATGTTTGGAGGTCTCAAAGCACTGGATGGGCGTGGCTCCAAACCATGCACACAGGGGAAGGGAGACAAAATGTCTGTATGTTTTTATAGTTATCCATGGATGAAAGTAACAGGGTGACAGTGATTTGGGCAGGATTCCTTGACACAGAAGGTTCCTTTCCAGCTGTATTTCTGCTGTTTTCATTATTAGGTTTGTATTTCCACAAAAACAAACAAACAAACAAGCAAACCAAAGCAAACAAACAAAACCAAACCTCTGACCTTCATGATGCTTTTATTTCTGCTTCACTATGCCACATGCTTAAATTTCTCCACAAGGACACTGACTTAGGTCATGGGCCCCACAGAGGCCCTTGTACATGTGCCCATGTGGGAGCATCATAGAAAGGTGAGATGAATAAGCTATCAAAGCATGACATTAGCCTACAGGAAATCCCAATGAGCCCACACTCATACTGTTAAACTACAGCAAACTGAGGACATGGTTTTCAAATACAGCCTCCCCAGGAGACTTCATATGCTTTGTGTTCTTCAGACCTTGTCTTGTTGGGGAAATTTAATTTCACAGTAGGCCTGCTGAGGTGGGGTGAGGAGGGAACCTGATGTTTTGCAGCCATTCTTCAGGAGTGTACATACATGTCACATTTTTGTTGGTCCTTCCTCTCCAGAGGACCTAAGAGTAAGTACATCTGGGCTCACAAGACACAGACTTTGCTCTGTCTTGCAAGACCCTGGACAGAAATTGCCCCATTTTTTGGTACACATTAAAAGCTGGAAAGCCAAGTGCAGCTCAGAATCAGGCATGATTCGGGCACCTCAGAATCGGGCATGTAGGAGTCAGGAGACATGAAATCAGTTCCTATCTCTGCCACTGAACTGTCACCTTAGTGGGGTCATTTCCTTTCTCTTTCTTCTCTTTCCACTTTTTTGAGATTAAAACTCTTTCAGATCATTTCACAAACCAACTCTGCTGCTGAATAGAGCCATCATTCCAGCTGCCTTACACATAAAGTCTGCACAGCTGTGAACTCACCGTGACACTGACCCTAGTTAAAACAGTTTGGGGTTTGGGTGGGTTTTTTTTTCCTGTTTTTGGGACTGCTGGGGGAAGGACAACAGCAGGCAGCAAAGGCAGAAAGCACATCCTGTCCCTTGTCTGACAAGAACTTGTGAAAAGACAATTCACACACGTGGTCTGCAGCAAGAAGCAGCCTCCTGACCCTCCTGCTCTGAGCTGCTCTTCAACTGATTCACAGTCCACAGGCTTGGTCTCTGCCTAGTTCTGAGTTTTCTGCTTTATTCTATTGCCTCCATGATGCCCTCTGGGCAAAAGTAAGGAGCCCCAGCTGGGTTCAGATAACCATATGCATGCACCTTGAAGACTTATCCAGGCCAAACACTTCCTGGTGATTTACAAAATATGGTCAGCACCTAGGGAAAGCTCACAAGCTGTTGAGGTGCGTAATCCCCTCCCTGGCCTCTCTGTTCACTGGAGCACTGTTGAGAAGGGAAGAGAAGGAACAAGCAGAATGGAAGATGTCCTTGAAATGGGACAAACCCAAGATGTACTTCAAAGGCTTCATAGCACCAGGCAGAACCAGTACAGCTCAGATGCATTTAATGTCACGTTAATCCTCAGCATTGTACCCTAATGATAAGCAGTGTGACATTATTTATTCATTCTAAAATAATTTAATTCTGTGATGGTGAGACTGAACTATGGCTCCAGCAAAATCATATTTTTCCTACCAGCTGTAACAGTGTTGGTTTCACAGGAGCACTCTCCCCCTTGTAATGAGCTGCCTGTCTTCTGCAACTACTATCCAGTGAAAGAAATAAGACCAGCTGAGAAATACTTTATACTTTGATCTGCCTCAACAAATCAGTTCAAGAGCTCTAAAACAGAAACCCCAGGGAGCAGGAAGGGGAAGAGAAGAAGTTCAAGCAGGGAAGTTTTAAAGCTGTATTTGATTTGTTTCACTAGAGCTGTGATAGGGTGTTTTTTTTTTTTTTTTTTAAATCATATCTATCCATCTTTTTTTGAGCTTTCTTAGCTCTCTCAGACCCTACTACACACTTCAAACTTTGGACAACTTTATTTCAGTGATAACCAAAAGAAGTGTATATATATATATTTATCTATATATATAAAACCTGACATCTTGAAAAGTCAGGTTCTGTAATCTGGTTGAGTTGGATTTCTCCTGTTTCCATATATCAACAACCCTGGTACCCACCTCTTAGGAGAAAAAAAGAATCGAGCAAGAAGACACTATAAGAGGGGTGGAACCACACAGCTTTTGCTACTTGCCTTTGAAGTTAAGCCACTCTGAATGAGCAAGGCATGAGTCCTATGGGATTCATCCTACACCCTTCCTCTGCAACACTGAAACTCCATTATCATGCTGGTATCTCCTGGTTTTAACATCAGCTCCATGGAGGGACTTAGTATTTCGCTTGTACTTTTTTGTTTTCTATTTCTGATGTGTTTTTTGTTTGTTTGCTTTGTTTTGGTTGTTGTTTGATTGGTTGGGTTTTGTGTTGGTTTTTTGTTGTTGTTGATTTGTTTGTTCTTTTGGTTTTGGTGATTGGTTGGTTGTTTGTTTTGTTGTTGCCTGTTAACTTGCTGCATGATCTTGATCAAACCCCTTGTCCTGGTTTGAGTGAAACCAGAACTAATTATATTCGGTGATTTTACTTTTCAGTTCAGTACTTCTAACTGCACTGTCTCAAGTTAGCAGCCTGCTCTCACACACAGTGTCTGCTTTTAGTGCTAACACCCCATGTTTAGAGTTACTACCAAGGATTGGTGTGCAGACCAAGGCCACCGCTGGATCTTGTGCACCACGCTGGGGGGTGCAGGAAAGTGAAAGGCTGCACCTGCAGGGAGGAGCAGACAGGGCAGGTGACCCCAAACTGACCAACG
>JANIJG010012101.1:100172-117942 GCA_024611175.1 Megaceryle torquata
AGAGGCCTGACTCAGTGTGGTATCGAACATCATCTTGGATGGTTTGGTTGTTGTTCCTGGCTGTGGCCCCTCCCAGCACCTGCTGATGATAACTAACTCAAGCCCAACACAGGACAGGGCTTGACAGCCTTGTGACCGGGAAGCTAAAAGGACACTGACCCGTGCACATTTTGCATGTTTTTTGGCAACACTAATGAAACTATTGCCTTGGAAGGACCCAGAGGCTGTGCCATGGTCGGTCACATGTTACAGAGCAGCTAACAGAGCTCTGGGCACACTACAGGCCCCCTGCATGGTTCCATTCCTTGCTGCTGGGATGACCTGTGCAGGCTTCCCGTTAGCACAGGGTGCTGTTCACACAGAGTGAAAGGTAAAGGAATAGTTACCAAAGCAACTGGGAACAATGCCATGAACAGTCCCCAGCACCACATCAGGGCAGCCACACGGCATCCACCCGAGCCTGACAAATTCCATGGGAAGACGAGAAAAATGATCCCACCGTGACAGAGCAACCCCACAGGAGAAGAGCACATCCTATAAATAATTTCACTATTATGAGCTGGATAGAGTTCAAGCTGATCAATTGCAGAGTTGCTTGAACTAAGATTGTCCAGGAGAGTCAACAGAACTCCTCTTATGGAGAGCACCTAGAAAATATTTCAAAGGACTGAGAAAACAAGCAACGAGCTTCACCTGCTGATAATTGTTACATGTATTTGCAGGTCACTTCTTTTTTCCTTCTCCTCACCTTCTGACAATGAAGAAACATCTCTGGTTTAACAGCAGAAGGCTGCTCAGCTATGCAGCTCTGAATGTTTTTATGCCTGAACAAAAGGTGAAAGACTTTAAAATACTGTATGGTTAAGAAAATAGAGAATAATTTTTGTGCTTGATCTAGGAACAGAATTACTTGTCTCCAAAAATATATTCTTCCAGCATAAAGCAAGTATGTGCAGCACCACCACATGAGATGTCTCCCCCGTGTATATGATACCTTAATAATTAGGGCATGCTCCATAGCTGAGGGAGATCAAATCCAGTTTCCTTCTGTGCTTAAGGAGATTCAAATTCCTTGGAGAGTGAGGCGGAGGATGTAGGCCATTTTGTGGTGGGTGGTTGTGACCCCCTCCTGAAACTCCTCAATTTTCCGTGAAAAATCTCATTACAGCAGGAAGGTATGTTAACATGCAGGTAGGTGCTGCTGAGAGCAGTCAGTCAGCGGGACACCCTCTCCCACAGCTATGGATGTATTTTACACAAGGGGGTCACTGAACGGGCGGAGACCAGTATATGATGGGAACCCATGGCCATGGTCAGCCTTGGGACGTGACCAAGAGTGGCATAGGACACAAGGAAATTCCCTCTTTACTGAAGCAAGACTCCTAGGCTTTGCTTTTTGACTCCTTTCTCCATTGCTATTGGGAGCACCTACAGCCCAGCTTACCATTGATCTATGATGCTGAGAGCAGAGGTTTTTTACCAGGCAGTTCACTCAGAGTTCCCTGTCAAGAAGATCAATAAGGTAACAGTAGTGCTTCAAAGAGAAGAACCAGGACTGGAATACAGTGATGACCAAAGGGTCTCTTCACTCCAGACACGGCATGCACAGAGATTTCTTACTCTCTCTCCCGCCTTGTTCAGCCTGGATACAACCAACCTGCCCTGTGCAATGTCACCTGCAGGTCCTTCCTGCTGGACTCCAGAGCCTTGACAGGCTGTTCATTCATCCCTCAGTTATCCAGCAGCAGCAAATCCAATTCTGGGTAATTATAGCAATACTGTGAGAAAACCCTCCATAGTACACAGGCAAAATTCAAGTGCAGTATCTCCGAGTTAAAAAAAAGAAAAGTAATCAATGGGTCTGCTCTCCCAAGGCATTTCACCTCTAACTGAAGAGTGGATGGTGTTTACTTACCTGCTCATGTTCTCAACTGTCTCTCAGCAAATGAATCATTATTGCACTAAATAAAATTCAGTGTTTGGCTTTCTCAGAATCCCATAGGAGTGGATTCAGTAGAAATCCCATACTTTTAAGATGCATATGTTAAAAAAAAAAAAAAAAAAAGACTGAACCTTGAAAGTAATCTATTTATTGCATAGAAAAGAAAAAAATATTTGTTTAAAATATGTATTGTAGCCCTTCCACTTCTTGATTCCCCAGCCGAAGTGTGTGAAGGAAATTCTGCCTCTCTTAAAGGCAAAATAAAAACTGTTTCACAGTCAGATTAACAACAGCCAAGGGCATTGTAGGCTACAGTCACCTGTTGAGTGTACCTAAATCATACTATGACACATGCAGATTTTACGCATGGAAGGACCATGGGCTTTTTTATGATGTGCAGGGGGGGGCTCAACTCCTACCTATTTTAAAAGTGTTCAAAACTGATCAAAAATGCAGCTTAAGTGAAAAACAGCACAGGCTTCTGTCTGGTAAACACATTTGCTACTCGAATGTTGTCATCAGTGAAGCAGAATGAGGAACTCCATGCAGCATTTATGAATGAAGAATAATTTAGCAGAACAAGCTGGGAATTTCAGTGAACACAGACAAAATAATGAGAAACTCCACTGAAATGTAAAAAAAAAAAAAAAAGTTTCTAAAAATTTTTGGCAAACCACTGTACTGCATGTTTTAAGAGCCAAAAACTCAACTATATCATGCATCTCCACAACTTCAACGTGCTAGACGAGATTCTTGAGTGGTCACCTTTTTGTTGCAAAACAGCTTTATAGCTGGAGTAGCAAAACTGGGTAAGTATCTCTACAGAGCAGAATAATTGTTGGGTACTGAGGCTGCTACCTCAGTAGCAACTTATCTCCCAGCCAGTGGATGGGACATCGGTTTCTTCTTATATTCAGCTGTTGGTTGGCCTCTTGAACAGGTCTAAGTGATCAGATAGAAGCTTGCAGCTGTGAAAATATGTGACATTACTGGTCCTAGGGAATGGAAAAGCACAAATTTGGTTAAGATGATCTTGTACATCATTCACTAAGCACTTTTCTGGGTGTCTACGCTAGTATTTGTAGGTGGTCTTTGCTGTTACAGTAGGAGACAAGTACGCTGGCTTTGCATCAAATTCCCACAAGTCCATTAAGCATCATCCACCTCTCACCTTCACCTAAAACAAGACAATTCAGAAACAAAGGGGATTTCAGTCAGAAATAGAGAGGAGACCAAGCAGGTGGTAGAAACATGACCTTTCTCCATGAGGTCAAATAGCTTTATTGTGATTAAGCACTACAATACAGTATATATCCATAAAAAAACTCTATAGTGTATATAAATTATTCCTTCCATTCAGTAATTCTTTTTTTTGTTTTCTTCTTTTTTTTTTTTTTTTTTTCCCTCTTCTCATTTCCATTACAGCTTTGGTACAATGTGATTTTATTATATTTTTAAATACTTTTAGCTTCACAAACTCAACACAAAGTACAAAACTAATCCGAATCAGGGATATTACAATCTACACAGTGGTGTTCAGTGGTAGGAAAAAATCTTACCTCAATGAATTCATGTCACTAGCTAAGCTATAAAGGCATACCTAGCAGACATGACAAAAATATGCACCATTAACCAGCAAACATTTTATTTTTTATTTTTTTTTCAAAATTTATTTAATTTTTTTACAGATTTTTCTATCATCATATTTCTTGAGCATTGTCAGTACTTACATCTTCAGCTGATTATCCTGTTGTGTTCCTCTCCATTTGAAGGCCATAAGTTATTCATCAGGTAATGCACTGCTATCCTCATATACTCCATGCTAAGCCACAGTGTCAGTACTTGACCTGCCAACCTGCATTGTTGATGCTCGCACAGTTTGTCCTGCAGCTGGCAGAGATAACTGGAACGTTATTGGAGGGGCAGTGTGGGGCGATCAACCGTAGGTTGTTCTGCGGGGCAGGAGGTATGACATTACAGTAGACAGGCATTCCAGTGGCTGGAAGTGTTCCTTGACCTGATTGATTAGGTAGCATGATTGGTTGTTGATATGATTGTTGTGGCAATCCTTGAGAACCCTGGGTCATTGGCACCTAGGGAGCAATACGGAAAGTTCTCAGGAATAAAACCAAACCACAGTCATTACTAAACAAATTAAAGCAGGTCCCAAGTATCCCTACCTTCCTTCTAGCTGAACTGGAGTATACAACATGTTCTGCCATGTGCTGCTCAGAACTGCTCACACCTGAGGATTTTCCCTTTTTGAAAGAAGGGTTAAAGAGAAATCCTCTGCTCCCAGGTCTAATAAGTGTCTCTGTCATGCTCTGGCACAATATGACTTCCTGCCATCAGCTCAAAAAGAAGACTCAACCCTGGTACATCTAGGTCATCTAAAAGGTCTAAACCTTTAACCCAATCATTAACCTTTAAAACACATTTTCAATATAGTAGTTCTGAGGACGTAAGGGAAAAATTTTACCCACAAGCAATTCCCCCATTTCCATCTGGGTTGCTGTACTGTTTTCTGAGAAGCTGAGGGAAATGGCGAGTGGCTGTTCAGTCAGGTAATCTATTAAAATGAATTAGACGTCATTTAGTTTCTTAACTTTCCAGAGCGACCAGCAGGAAACACAAGCACAGGCCACCTCTCACAGGCTCTTGGCATATCTCACAGAAACCAGGTATAAAGTTGGGGAAGTAAGTCGGGGCAACCTATGGACTTGGTAAGAAAAAAATCAAGTGACTGCTTTCCCTCTCTTAAAAACCCAATAACCAAAAATCTATCTAGCTACAGCCTGTACAGAAGACACAGAATCATAGAAAGGTCTGGGCCGGATGGCAACTTTAATGGCCAACTAGTCCAACCCCGCTGCTGGAAGCAGGGACATCTGCAACTAGAGCAGGTTGCTCAGAGCCCTGCCCAACCTGACCTCAACAGTCCCAGGGATGGTGCTTCTACCACCTCTCAGGGAAACCTATGCCAGGGTTTCACCACCCTCAGTGTTAAAAATTTCTTCCTTATGGTGAGATCCTTGGCAAGAGTCTCCACAGATGAGCAATTTTTAACTGGATACGGCAAAGCCCTCAACTTCATTACAGGAAACAGTACTGCAGTGACCAAAAAAAACCAGAGAGGGGGAAATAAGGAAAATTAAGAGTGTTCTGTCTTCATTTTTTAAAATTAATTTTCTTCACAGGAAGAAGTATAATTCCTTCAGCCTTTATGACATTAGTTCACCATAAGCATTCCCAATTCAGGATGAGAATCAGGAGCACTAAGAATACGTAAACAGGAAGCAAAGACACTGATTTGCCTTAGTAGTGCATTTATCCTCCCGCCACACACTGTCCTAATGACGTAATAAAGATCAGTCTGCAATACAAAATCTTATTTCAGTTAAGCTCTTTCTGACAAAAGCAGTCTTCCATTACAGCTCCCAAGTACCTGGTAAGATGACATGGCTGGATACTGCACCATCATGCCTTGCACCTGATTTCCCTGTTGATTATTCATCAGGTTCTGGCTTTGGGGTGGCTGCTGCATTCCCATGAGACCCTGGAACCCCTGCTGCTGGTTTGTCAGGACAGGCTGGTAACCTGGAAGAAGAAATATGTCTTCAAATTAAAGAGGCAAAATTAAAACTGTTCTAAGGAACAGCAAATGATCCCACCATTTCTTCCTGCATTCATCAAAAAGTTGCTCTGTTCCTAAAGAAGCATTTACTGGCAGTGAAAATTGAAGGGGAATAAACAAATGCTAGAAGTTGATGGCCCTGGCAGGCTACCATGAGCAGGCAGCAAACCTTCCTCATGCTCTTTAACCCTGTGTCACAGACCACCTTGAGGGATGCCTGACTGCAGTGCGAGATGGTAAAGCCCTGAACAGACACAGGGTGCTACTGGCTTTTGGCTACTTCACAGAGAATGACAGAATGGTGGTGGTTGGAAGGGACCTCTGGAGATCATGTCATCCAACCTTCCCTGCTAAATCAGGGTCACCCAGAACAGGGTGCCCAGGAATGTGTCCAGGTGGGTTTGGAATCTCTCAAGAGAGGGGGAGATTTCACAAACTCTCCGGGCAGCCTGGTCCAGGCTCTGGCACCCTCACAGGAAAGAAGTTTTATTCCTTTTCAGATTGAACCTTCTGGGTTCCGGTCTGTGCCTGTTGCCCCTTGTCCTTTTGCTGGGAACCACTGAAAAGAGCCCGTCCCCATCCTCTTGACACTTCCTCAAAGGCCAAACTCCCCCTTGCTTCAAGGATGTCAGTATTTGGCCTTCACAGTCTAATCTGGTAGTTTTCTTTCATATCACATTCATTATCTTCCCCTTTTACCTCTGTGGTAATGCAACTCCCTAGCATGATGTAAACAGAGCAGGCTTTATTTAATCAAGAACATTTATATACACACCAGTTTCTACTTGTAAGACTTTTTATAGGATTAGAGGATATTAAGGGTCATATTCCACCCTACTGGTTTTGTGCTCATCAAAAAAGGAAAATCGTAAGTTAGGGAGTGTCTGGTCCTTCCTGGTGCTGGGTGGAAACACTGCTGATACACAAGTGACTGCACAGGGAGGAGAAGCTGATGCTGTTTCACCTGCTCTGTGTTCAAAGTCACTGCAACATTGCAGGTTTTCTGCTGGGATGGCTCCTCTCAGACTAGTGGAGAAATGGGAAAAGTCTGGATGATCCAGAAAGCAGAGCTGTTAATGAGGCAGAAGCATGGGTGGGATGTGAAGTGCAAGCAGTGCTGCTGCCTGGCAGCAACACGGTCCAGCCTGGGAATGAGCCTTGCTGGGTGGGGGTTGGCTGTCTAGGGGATGCTACTGTTTGGAGATGAAGGATTCTGCAGAAAAAGTGGGTAGATGCAGAAAGATCCTGTCCTTGAAACATGCAGCCAGGCACAGTCATTAGAAATCTATGAATAATTTTTCCTAAAGACACCCGGTGTCCTTTAGCACCCGTATTTTTTAACATGCAGTTATGCAGTGAACTATTAACTCTATGCTGATGTTCTCAGAGTAAGGATATTTCAGGCAAAGCAGAATTATCAGAAAGAGCAACACAGTGTTATTTATATATGAAAAATGTGTGTCACGTCAGCTCAATTTATATTCATGAATACAGAGCATGGTTCAATATACTTTACGAATTGGAAATCATCGCCTGGGTATTTCTTGATTATGTAAGAAGAATAAAGTAACGAATGTCTCTGTTTCTGCCAGTCTATTGTCAGCTGAGAGCTCTTCTTCAAAATCTTCTCTGATGCCAGAGAAACATCTGGTATCTCTGATCAATTTTTTGGCATTAAAGATGCCTTTCCACAGATATGAGATTAATGTCTCCAGTCAACTGAGCAAAATAATAAAAAAAATAATTCCATGAGTGATTAACTTGGCTGAGATACAGCATCAAACATCTCAAATGCGCCAATTATTATACATTCAAATTTGCTCTTTTCCTATGCACAAACACAGTGTCAGCATATTTTTTAGTCACAAAAAATTACCAGCATCAGAAGTGCTGCAATTCAGTTTACAGAAGGCTTATACAGCAATAACAAAATCACAAGTTCTCCTCTGCTCCCATCTACCACTTGGTGGGGGGGAAGAAAACACAGGAATAAAAAATTTAGCACTACTATTCTAGTACTTCCAAGACTGGAAATTTAAGCAAAGATGAGCAAACTGACAGCAGAAGCAACAACAGATAATTCATCTTAAGACACTTGCAGTTGTCAAAGTTCCAGAAGTGACAAATGACAGACTAATGGTGGACCAGGAATCAGATGATGCTAAGCTGGGGACCGTAATCAAACACAGGATCAGGGCTCATAGAGTTGGACCGTGATGCACAATCTTATTACTCTTCAAGGACTTCAGTGATTTCTCCTGCCTATAGGAAATGTGTACTGCTCACCGCTGTCCCAACATTCAGAGTCCTGCTTACACCCCTGCAAGTCAGAAGACCTCTTTCCTACTCCCCTCTGTGAGCCCTTTACAATTGTCTGACCACAGAGAGGAGTAGAAAAAATACTTCATGTGCACTCGAACACACTTCCAATGTGATTACACGGGAGCAAAGAGGTATTAACCTAAGAATCCAATCACATTGTCTCCTGAACCTTCTTTGCAATTAAGGGAAATTAAGTCACTCCTTTGGCCTAGGAGGAGGTACTATGACTCTTGACCAGTCACTTCCTTAACTTTTGGGTGGAAATTTAAGGTTACTGGCCTGCTTCTATCCTTGCAAAGATGCTGTCTGTCATCTCTTCCTCGCTTTATGTCCATGGGCTTCTTTTTTACCATCAGTATGGTAAACTCTCATGACCTTGTTTCAGACCCCCAGTACAGTATTTGGCCAAAATCCAGCATCCCCTTCAAGGCTCTGCAACTCAAGTGAAGCCACTTTATTTCACCTGATAGCAAAGACTGACCCTTAACTCTGTTAAATCTATGAAGAAAGATGCAAGTTCACCCATTCCACTGAACAATAGAACCTGACAGGCACAGAAACACACCCCAGTGGTGCAGAGGGGGTAGGTACAGAGTATTTATTAAAAGGTGAATTAATTTCTTCATCTCTAACAAACTCTCGAACCAAGAGGAAAATGGTGTGAAAAATCAAAGAAGTCCATGTCCATTCTCCTAGATGGCTTCTGACTGAGCACAAAGGCAAGGGGAAGCCACTAGCAATCAACAGGGTGACCCATTTGAACACGAAGTTGTTAATATCAAACACCAGCTGCTCTGAATTTCTACCCCTGCTGCCCAAATTCTACAATTCCACCTCTAGATGCCATGTAACATCTGAAACAGATCCTTCAGTGTTTACTGTCTGTTCATGTCCTCGTACGTTTTTGCATACTGACCAGAAGAAGAACTGAGATGGGAGAACTGAGACTCTGAATAACTAATTGTCTTAATATATCAACCTTTCAGCAATGTTCATTAAACTGTATCACTCTAGCAAAAACTTTGGGATTTTTTTTTTTCTGAGCACACAAACTGTCAGAGATTGCTGTTCCCCTTAAACAATTTATTTTGTACACACAGAGCACTTTCAATTCTCCACTCAGCTCTGCCACACTTTTGACATGCTATTTATTTTTAAATAAAATGAATATACACAACACAGCACTCCGAAAAGTCCTGGAAACTGACTGCAGTGCACAGAAAGCCGTGCACTGCTGGGCCAAGATGGATGTTTTGGAACTACACAGATGTCAGGAAACAAGTGAGATCAGGCAGTGGCACGGCGCTTTCTGCAGCAATCGTTTTCTTCATACTTGCTCTTGTGCTCATTAGCTTTCATACTACATAAAGTGTAATCCTTAAAAGCCTCTTTACTGTCCCCTGAGAACATACATACGTGGGTTATTTTCTAATGGCAGCACACATCAGATGAACCATCCTATTACTGCAAGCTCCAGGGCCTCTTTACTGCAATTATATCATCCTGCTCTATGTTATCTCTGCTACAAAGGAGGATTTCTTAAATCAGGGCAAACATGAGAGACATTGTTAAACAACCAGAGGAACAAATCGTGCACAGAATTTCAATGAATGCCTCAGAGGAAAAATGAGCCTTGGATTGCAGTTGAAATGGAAGAGGCCGTCCTACCATCAAGGTAATTCTCTGAACCTTTACTGCCTGCATCACCATGCTGACAGTCAGCTCACTTAAGCATCCTGGGGGGGAGAAAGACAGCGTGAGAGACCCAAAAATGTTTTAATTCCTTAATGGGGGCTATGGAACTCAAAAACCAAATTGCAGTGGTCTTGCATGTCTGCCAGTGATGTCACCCAGAGCTGCAGTGAAAGCATGTTTGGTGCTCTGCTGGCCTAAGCATATTCATGAACAGCACATCCGTGTTTAGGACCATTCCATTGCTCATTTTAGACTGGAAGCATGTATGAGCAAGATGGCTTTATTGTATCTGTATCAGCACTCCGGGTGAAGAGTAATCAGCACCTTGGCTGTCCTGGTTTGAGTTAGAACTGCCCTGACCCTAAACCTTGACATCAGCTGATGAGTGCAGCACTCCCTGAACTGCAAATGTTAATTGTAGTCTTGTTGTACTCTGAACACTTCAACAGAGTACTTGCAACTTAGCCCATCTGATGCGAATGCACAAATCCACCACGATTTTGATGTGATTTGAGGGCTCAGCTACCTGCTTCCTGCTTCACTCAGTAGAGTGCCACCAGCAAACCCAAAATGTGGGTACAATGGCAATGCACTGCAGTGGTTTAGGCAAGCGAAGCCCAAAAGAAATTTCAAAGGTAAAACTCATCTGGGCTAACTGGGTGGGCTGATGATATGTCTGGTCATGCTCCTTTCTGGTGTCCTATGCCCCAAACCCAATACAGACCAGCTAAGCCTCTGCTGCAACTGCCACCCGGAGCACCGGGCAGAGACTGAATTTGAGCTCCCATGGAAAAGCCAAGGGGAATGAGCATCACCTCTGGTGTGGACACGAGGGAATACCCTGTGATGTACAGAAAAAGCAGCGTGACAGCAGGTTCTGCACCCAGTCCCAAGTGGTTGCAGGGGCTTGCATTTGCAGAAGATTCCCCAACACTGACAAGAGAGAGCTACAAAAATGACCTGAGGTCAGAAAGCACAGCTCTTCCTGGGAGACCAAATGAGCTCACTCTCCTTAATTTATTCAGAAGTCAAAGTGGGATCTGTTGGTAGATAGTTCTTGAACAGAAAGAAAACAGTATAATAAAAGTACATGTTTAGAAGATAAAACTAGAACTGTTCAGATTAGAAATAAAATTCAAAGTTTCAACAGAGCCTGTAATTAACAAGGGGACAATTTACCCAGAGAGGAAGCACATTTGCTATCACCCGAAACCTCTGAAATGAGGATGGACAGCTTGCTAGAAGATACTCATCAGTTTAATAAGAAGTTCTGGGAATAAAGATATAATTAGAGTGTTCTCTGCATCCAGGATTATTCAGAGCATTAAATTACATGTTCCAAACTTGAAAGAGTTATGAAAATACCAGGCAGCTAGCTCTCAAAGTTCTTCCTACCTTCCACACAGCCTCAACAAAGCTACAGGGGTCCATGAGTCCCTCCTGTCACCATGCCTTATCTCATGTGAAATGCTCAAGTACTAGATTGCAACCAGATGTTTCACCTCCTACATGAGCATTGTGATTGCCAGTTACAAAATCTCCTCATAAACTGCTTACTCCAAGATGATGTGCTCAGACTGGTCTCTCATATCCAGGTGTTATGCATTAGCTTCAGGTGGCTGCTGAGGAAATCATGGGTTTGGATTTTTTCATAGAAACACAGAATCATTTTAGTTGGAAAAGACCTTTAAGATCATCAAGTCCAACCGTTAACCCAGCACTGCCAGGTCACCACCAAACCCTGCCCCTTGGCACCATAGCTACACATCCCTCTGGGGATGGTGACCCCACCACTTCCCTGGGCAGCCTACTCCCAGGCTTGACAAGGCTTTCAGTGAAATTTTTCCTCATGCCCTACCTAAACCTTCCCTGACACAACTTGAGGCCCTTTCCTCTTGCCCTATCAATTGTTCTTGGGAGAACAGACCAACCCCCACTTCACTCCAACCTTCTTTTATGATGCAGTTGGTCATTACCTGGCCAGTTTCACTGCAAGTGATGGACTGAGGCTGTTTAGCCTGGAAAAGAGACCTGAGGCTGTTCAGCCTGGAAAGAAAAGACTGAGAGGGGATCTTATTAATGTTTATAAATATCTGAAGGGTGGGTGTCAAGTAGAAAAGGCCAGTCTCTTTTCAGTTGTGCCTGTGATAGGACAAGAGGTAATGGTAGCAAGGTGAAACACAGGAAATTCCACCTCAATATGAGGAAAAAATTCTTTATTATGAGAATAATGGAGCCCTGGAACAGGCTGCCCAGGGAGCTTGTGGAACCTCCTCCTATAGAAACTTCCAAGACCCACCTGGATGTGTTCCTGTGTGGCATCCTAAGTGTTCATGTGCTGGTAGGGGTGTTGGACTCCATCACCAGACGTCCCTTCCAACCCCTACTATTCTATGATTCTGTGATTGCAAATTTCACTGCAAATGAAAAAATTCTCATGGAAAACATAAAATTAAGCTGTAAATGAAAGCTGATTTTGATCTCACCCAAAGTGTCTGCAGTTTGGAAGACTCCCACTAAAGACACACTAATTAATGTCTCCCGACTGGCATGTCATTTTTCTGTGCGAGCCTCAAGATTTAATCTGTATCTTGTGCAGCTGGAAGCCAAAACACTTTGTAAATAATTTTGTAGTTTAAGCTTGGATCTAAAATCCAAGGCGTGCCACAACCCAAATCTGCTGCAGATGATCAACCCACTCCTACTGTGTCTGCTTTTTCTCAGCGATACACATAATAATGTCTTGACCTAGTAAGATACTCAGGCTTTGTGTTCCACTTGAGGACATGAGAGATAATTTATGAGTGAGAGCTGGATACCACGCAAGCTAGGAGAACAAATACGTAACGGCTTACTGCTAAAAATCCCCTTGAAACATAAGGCCATACAATTATTTCCCTTAGTTTTCACACACATAAAAAGGAAAAAAAAAAAACAAAATACCTATGCCTGAAATCTGCAACTTCTTAAGACTCCTTTATAACTTGGAGGTAAGAGGTGGCTTGTAACACACAGAAAGCAGCACATATGCCAAGAAGCCCAGCAGCACACAGGCTCCTTTCCCCATGGCAGTCCTTGGGCTCAGACCCTCCCGAACAAGAAGTCTCTTCCCAGCAGTGGCTTACAGTTGGGCTTCTTTCATTCCAGATAAAAGCACATCAAGCTCCAGCAGTACAGCTTGCAGGGGAAACCATGGGGTAAGATGCTGGTTTTCTTTTCAAGATTTGAAGCTAACAACATTGATTCTTTCAAGTTGTGCAAGACCAAAACAAGTTTTAGCTAATGGCACTCCAGTTATGCTTGCTGAAAACACAAAACATGGTAAATACATTCCTAAACCCATTATAATGACAGTAATTCTCTGCAGAGCTGGGGTTATAAAAACTGCAGGATTTTTAACTTGGGAGTCTCAACACATAATCGCTGGCAGAATCGTAGCTCCCTGGTCCCTAAATTGGCCGTAGTTTTGTTACGAGCATATTCACGCTTCCCAGTCCTGGTAAGAGATCAACCACCACATTTGTTGGCAGACCCACAAAGAGCTGTATCCAGATGCATTAGGGAACTCAGCAACATGTGTCTGCATCAGAGGTATGAGATTTATTATTGCAAGAGAAAGACGAAATAATACCAGTTAGAAGACAGCTTCTCTGTCTTCCCCACCCCTCTTTCTCTCTCTGTTTTACAAAGCTACAAATCCCACTACATCAATAGTGAAAAAATATCTCTACCCAGCTTCAGAAGACGAAATCAAATCTGGAAATTTCCTGTTTTCCGTTATTTCAGAGCAACCTATTTGTTGGATTTGGTAAAAAACTGCTGATGAAAATACTTTGATACACAAGAAATAATTTTGTTTTCAGAGGACAGCTCTGAAATCCCTTATCTGACCACTTGTGCCAGACTGCTAGAGCAGGATCTGTCTTGCCCAGCTGAACTGCACCTCTTCATCAAGCTTTGTGGAATCCTAGTTTTACAGAAACCCAAAGCACAAGAGCATCTGAAGCATGGATGGTTTCATGTGCTGCTCGAGTCAACACAGCCAACTGGGGACACTTCTCAACTGCTAACAAAATGGGGAAAAAAATATGAGAATAAGACAACTCCCCTAGTAATGTGAACTCTCCCAGTTCAACGTGCAGGATCAGGGCCTCATAAATCTATTTTTTATCACTGCCTGTCCTGTATAAACCAGAATAAGGTACGTCTTTACAAAAGCAAAAGACAGTGCTTTGTACAGAGTCTTCTCCTCAAGAATAGTTACTGTATAAAACAAACTTGGGTGGTATGAAGCCTCCTGTTAGAGTGGTTTAGATTATGATTATTCCATACGATGAAGGTAATGCTATGTAGCACACCTGAGATTTAGAGCTTACGTGTCAAAGAAATATCACCTACATTTTCCTTTACCCTTTTTCTGGGATGCCAAGCTCCAACTGCTGAAGACAAGGAATAGCATTAAGTTTTAAAAAACATTAATAGGTGTAGTTGCTGTATCATGGGGGGGAGAATGTTTTTGCCAAGAGCAGTGAACTGTTATTTAGTGCCTTCTACTACATCCTTCAGGGCAAATATGCAAGATCACGGGTACAAGGAATTTATAGATCACTTAAAGATGCATACCCACCCCTCAGTTACTTTTCTGCACCTTAAAAGAGTTGTTTTCAAACTTGGTGTCCTCACTACCAAGGAAAAAGGCCCAGGCAAATAAGAGGTATGATTAAATACTTTCATTATACACCTAATGAAATCACATAGTGTAACATCTTCCGAGACTCAAATTTTAATTAAGGCAGGCTGGCATTTTGGCTTCCCCCTCGCTCCACCCGCTATGTTCCAGGGGAACAGGAGGTAAGGTCAAACCAAAAAAGCTTATGTGATAAAATTGCGTGAGAGCGCTCCTGGGAGACCTGGCATTATTAAGAAGAACATGAAGAAGGGCACAGTTGAACAGTTCAAAGATAAAATGATTGCATTCAGTTTACTTTTTGCCATCAGCTGGAGAACCTGTGTGTACCATTATGTGACAAGAAATGTATACAAATAGGCATCAAAAAGAGCTTGAATGGATACAAATATAGCAGATTCAGAGTTGGAGAAACTATTTTCTTCAGTTAATACCTGGATCTATTCTTGTCTACACAAAGGATTTCCAAATTATAGGGACAGCTTTAAGAACAACTTGCTACTGGTAAGTGGCTTGATGCTGAAAATAAACCTGTTCTTGCTGAGAATCTAAACCCACATTATCACAGTACACTTTAATCACTTATTTTATTCCCTTTTCAATACACATTTATTTTATGTTTTGAGACTGTTTAGCACTGTTCTTCTTTGAAATGATTTGCTCTTCTCCTTGAAGATGAATCTGAAGATAAATGGAGGGGCATCTCTTACAGACAGGGTAACTCAAAGCTGGTATAAGATTCAGAACAGAAAATTCTGTTTTGAAGACAAAATCCTGTTTTTCTCACTGCATTGAAAACACAGAGGGAACAGCCAGCTGCAAGCCAAAATAAATGCAACACAATAATGCAGGGCTCCATTACAGCAGCATAATTCCAGTAAAGCATCTGATCCACTATCTTGGCACTTCCCCAGACCCTGGAGCCTAACTTAAATGCATTAAGCCAGACAAAGCATGTGCAGCTGTTTTTGGTAATCTGAGGCTTTTGCATTTTATTGGAGACCAAAAAAATCCAAAACTAAAAGTCATTCAGCCAGCAAATGACATGAGCAATATAGAGAGATGAGGGAAGTATGTTATGCTTTTCAACTAAGTCAATTTGTGGAGTCATGTGAACAGGCTCGATGGCGATGGCCTTTGGAAAGAGCTTCCCTTTAGCCAGCATGATGAGTAAGGGTTTATATCAGAGCTGTGCAGATGCTCAAAGCCAGATGAGGTGCCCGCAGGGAGAACTTGGAAAGCCTCATCCTCACCAAGCTAAGGCACGTATTGCAAGCTGCTGCACAGTTCTTGTGACATCAGGGAATCTGCAAATAGTGCAAACCAAGGATAACCCTTTTGCTCTCAGGTCCTGCCCACTGGTGTTAACTCAACTTAATGCAGACCCATGAGCAGGCCAACAGATCACTCTGGACAATCTGTGGGTTGCTCTTCAGAGAGCATTGCTGCTTTCAAGACCAAAACAGATGCAGATCTAGTGATAGCCCTTCCTACGGTCATAGACTGTTACAGTGCTGCAGTCTGCTACAATTCTTTCTGGGATTTTTGAACAGCTAATATAGAACCAAAACACCGATGTAAAAACTCATTACAGTTGATAGGAAGGTTCCTGTGGCATATGATGTGTTGTAGGTCCAGCCGCACACTAAAAAGCAGCATCTAGAGAGATGCCTTTGCCAGCAAAACATCAGACACTTCTCATTTAGAATGACTAAGGAACATAATGTTCAGGATTCCGCTGAATTCAGAGACAAAGCATCCGTACATTTTTGCAGAAAACTGAATTTCCCTTAAAGCTAAGATTTACAGCTAACCGCGAGGAAACGAAGCATATGATTAACTATTTAATTACTATTATTTTCAGAAACCCCCCCCCAACAAAACAACCAAACAAAACCAATAGCTTTGGATGAAGACTGCAAGAATAAAATGCTCTTTTCTCATCTCTCTACCCCAAAAAAATGGACTTTGCAGAATTATAAAATGCAACCTGTGTTACAAAGGCATTTGTTTCATAGAGGAATGTTTTTCACGTAAAATGGTAACTTCCTGTAGGTCAGGGCAGGCATATTGATACTGTAGCTGGTACAAACTTTCACTTGGTATAAATTAAAATCCTTGTTAAAAAAAATTTAAAAATTCAGGAGTACTTTAACTCTTGCTATGCATACACACACAGGTATCTGTATCAGTGGAAACAAATACCAGATAAAACACAGAGCTAAAAAAGTTAAGGAGTAGCCCATTGGTTGCCATTACTGAGTTCTAATCGCCCCCCACCCCAACACAGAGCGATGCAGGGCACATGACAGCTCCAGATTGTGCAATGCAGAGTGTCCAGCACAGGGCTGCCCAGGAAAGTACGTATAAATAATGAAAACAGTCAAGTAATGTCACCTCAGTGTAGCCCACTACAAAGACTTTTCTTTGTGATTGCATTGGAATGATTTCTTCACCCGGGTCAGGTGGCAATAGACTCATTTTCTCTACTGAGTATAACGAGGCTAGCCTTCCCAAGGACAGCACTTACCGCTGTTATTTCCTTCCAAAAGCACCTGCAGACATGAGTGACAGAGCTTGAGATACAGGAAGGTAACAATAAATGTCCAAGTTACTGATCATCAGCTGGGCTACGTGAGTTGGCTGTGCACAACTGCTCCATGCTGAATGTAAAGCAAAGCAGGAGGTAGGTTAAGCCTTTGTGCACAGGTCAAGCCAATGTAGCTCATGACCAGTACCCTGTGTTAATATTCCCTCTATGTACTTGGGCCTGTGTTTGAATTCTGTTATATGAAACAGTTCTGGGCCACAGTATCAAAATTATTCACACAGCTTCAGCAGGTTCACCCCTACATTGCACTAGTTGGATTTTCTCAATTTCCCCCAAATAAATAACAGCAGGTCTGAGCAAACAAACTGTTGATCTTCTACGTATTGACCTATAACTTACCTCCACCATGCCAGCTTCAAGGAACAGCTCCAGTCCCTGCACTGAACATCACAGAATGATAGGGGTCGAAAAAGACCTCTGGAGATCACCTCATGCAATCCCCCTGCTCCAGCAGGGTCACCCAGAGCAGGGTGCCCAGGATCATGTCCACGTGGGTTTGGAATCTCTCCAGAGAAGGAGACTCTGCAACTCCACAAAGGTCCACAGAGATGATGGTCCACGTGCTCTCACTGCTTCTGCTTCCACGCAGCCTCAGCTACAGGATCCTGCTCACTTGCCACGTACCCGAGCAAGGCTGCAGCTTGCTGGTGATGCACAGCTCACCGTACTGCGCTGCATTTTACTACGGGCAGAGCAGGGTAAATAACTGGAGGTAAACAGCTGGAGCACAGGAGGTTCCACCTTAATATGAGGAAGAACTTCTTTACTGTCAGAGTCACAGAGCACTGGAATGGGCTCCCCCGAGAGGTTGTGGAGTCTCCTTCTCTGGAGATTTTCAAGACCCGCCTGGCTGTGTTCCTGTGTGACCTGTGCTAGATT
>JANIJG010012101.1:118042-128840 GCA_024611175.1 Megaceryle torquata
AAAGGCTGAGACACCTGGGGCTCTTTAGTCTGGAGAAGAGAAGCCTGAGAGGGGATTTGATAAATGTTTATAAATATATGAGGCCTGAGTGTCAGGAGGAAAGGGACAGCCTCTTCTCACTCGTGCCCTATGATAGGACAAGGGGGAATGGATGTAAGCTAGAACACAGGAGGTTCCACCTTAACATGAGGAGGAACTTCTTTACTGTAAGGCTCACAGAGCACTGGAACGGGCTCCCTAGAGAGGTTGTGGAGTCTCCTCCTCTGGAGATTTTCAAGACCTGCCTGGCTGCGTTCCTGTGTGACCTGTGCTAGATTAGATGATCCTGCTCTGGCAGGGGGTTGGGCTCGAAGATCTCCAAGGTCCCTTCCAACCCCTGACATCCTGTGTGTGAACTTCTAGAGGCATAAATTCTCACTAAGGACCTCTGCTTTTCACTCTCACAAGCTGGGCTTTGTTTTGCAGCTCAGCCTCAAGCAGAGTTTTCATCAAGGTGACACCAACTGTAAATACCACATGCAGTAAAGGCAGGGCCGCTGCCTGGTGGCACATCTCCTTCCCATGGCTTC
Source organism: Megaceryle torquata (assembly GCA_024611175.1). NCBI lineage: Eukaryota > Metazoa > Chordata > Aves > Coraciiformes > Cerylidae > Megaceryle > Megaceryle torquata. Next base: position 118,612 of record JANIJG010012101.1, read on the forward strand.
TGCACACATCTGTAGGTTAACGTATCAAACCACCAAGCAAAAGGACTCGTGCTTGTTTATTTATCTACAACATAAAGATGCAGCAAGTTAAGGGATACCTCCCCAAGCTAGATGCGAACAGACACAAGGGCTGATACTGAAGCCAATCGGACTTTGATGGAGCATATGTCTGCCCATATGGGTCCAACTGCAAAAACTTCGTCTTTTCCAAGTGCGCCCATGCAGAGTGTAATCCAAAGACTACTGGGGTTAGCAATCAACTTTAACCAGCTTTACACCACATTAGGAGCACTTGCCTGCGACACACTGATTACTGTGGCCCTCAGACAGCAGAGCCCTTAAGCGCTTGCTTAACTTTTAAGCATATGAGCCAATTCCTTGATTTCAGAGCAACGATTTACAGACTTGAGAACACTTCTGTACTGAGGCCAGGGAACTCAGGCCCTTGAAGGAAGGGATCTCCAACAGCAGAGATACTGACACATTTATCCTTATCATCCCTTAAAGGCTTCTGAGAAACTTGACCAGGTAGGTAACAATCAACCTAAGGAACAAGAGGCTCCATTTCAATAAAATGAAATACTACAGTATATAAAATCAAGTAATTTCTCAACTCTCCTTTTGCACAGCCACTGCTTAATCCACAAGCTGGAAAGTGAGGTGAGATAGGACCGAGCGTGCATTCACACATGGCCTAATGCACATAGATGTACATACATGAACACGTCATTGATTAAGCGTTGAGATATTGGCAACTAATAAGCCAAATGGCAATGAGGGATGAGTTTAACTTCACTTCTGTGGCACTGGTGCAGAGTGCTCCCAGTCATGTTTATCTTACAGATAAGCCCTTCTTATTTACTGGTAGACTCTACTTTATTTCTCTTTTCTTTCTTAACTAAAAAGACCTGTTAAGAAAATTAGGTTAAGCCTTTTCTGCTACTAAAACTATTGTTATCATTAAGACCTTCCATACCCATTACCCTTTGAAGCAAGAGGCAAAAGACAGGTAAAGCACCTATGTGCACTTTGGATCAGTCTCTGTTGTAGGCATCCACTCTGTTCTGTGCGGCTGCAGAATCGCAAATGCCGCTTGCAATTCTGCCATAGGTACCAAAGCAATACATCAGATCACTGCACTAAAACGGGGCTCTATCCGCCAGCTAAATCTTTTTCTTGGAAGAAGGTGAACAGTAAATCTGCAGAGGTAGTTACTCCAATTCCTAGTACACTTTACTCATGACCAAATTATTCATCTTACAAAGAAGGGGAAAAGTGAATTAAAAGCCAAAAACGTCTGGAAAAGTAAAAACATTCCCTTTTGACATTTCAAATAGAACACTACCAATTTCTAAGACTTCAAAAATTGTGTTTGACTTACATTTAAAAAATACTTCAAATGAAATGAAACAGTTGAATTGTCCATAGGAAATTTAAAGCTTTTATTTAATCTTTTGGGTTGCCTTGGGGGGTGTGTGGAAATCATCTCATTTCACAGGATTTTGAGATAATTTTGGGTTTGTTTTAATTGGCCAAGGAATCTGCAAAATAACTCGTTCATACAGTTTTATAAAGTCTTCTGATAAATCTGCAAAGCATGTGTACGTCCAGATCACAAGCAAATGTATTTTCGACTCTTTCATTGGGTGGGCAGTATAATAGGAACTACATTTTTTAAAAGACAAGAAAAGGGGAATGCACAGTGGATGTACACTTTCACCTTTACCTTTTTTAAAAAGGGTTTAGCAGCACTTTTGAAGAAAAAAACCTGAAGAGTATTAACACCTAGCAACACAATTTCCTTGTGCATTCAGAAAAGAAATCAATAGATACGATGCTGTCAGCAGGTCAGCAGCAAGTGGCAAGCTCTTCTGACCAACTGCACAAAGAAATCTTGGACCAAAGAGAGAAGGATAAAGAGAAAAGGGAGAGGGAGGATGGAGGTGGCTTCCGCTTGGTTTATACCCTGATTCACAAGTCTCTCTGAGGAGTTGGTTAACAAACTGGCAGTGGTGCTTGGGACATGGGCCAATGTCACTCAACCAGCCAGCCCCTGCCTCACTCACGCTAGCAGCAGTTTTTCTCTGGGCTTGAGCAAGCCTGGAATCTGACCTGCATTGACAGATGTCAAAATGTTCAGCCAGAGAACGGTTTGACTCAGCTACATGAAAATAAACCTCTCTCTGCCATTGTTCATCCCCAGCTTTCACTTGCAGAGCACGTTAGTCAGTTGGAAAACTCCTACCATAGCTGGTCCAGCAAGGATACTTCCATTCACCTGACTAGAGCAACAGCCCAAGAAGGCTGATCTGTCAAGCAGATGCATTGTATGTGGACTTACACCACAGAACCCATAGGATCAGTCCTGATCCCCTTATTGAAGTATCCACAACCGTGCAACTGTAAATGATGCAAAATTTACTTTCATTAGCAAAAAAACCCCCAAAGCATAGCACAAATTTAAATGTAGCAAAGTCTTCTACATATTTGTGCTCTGTCTGCTGTGGGTCTCCCCAGGGTTATGCCTGCTCTCAGAAATCACTGGGGCAGAGCTGCCATGGAGCATTTCCTGCTTTTTAACAGTTTGCAAACCCCAGCAAAGCTGTGTTTACAATCTTCATGGCCAAAGGTATTTGCAAAGCCTGAGCTTGTAAGCAATGCTAGCTCAGCACTCAGAGCTATGGAAAACGTACCATAAAGACCATAAACATATGGAGTCTTCAACTCAGCATAAATACTGAAGATCACCCTGGGTGTGTGGTCAAGGTATATTTGAGAGTCAGCAGCAGGACTCTTTTTCCTTGAATACATCATAAATATTCACAGTTTTTTTGCTTGCCTGGGACAGAGGACATCCCGAGTGTATTACTTCTCCTTTAGCATATTAGTTTTCTTAGCTATAAAATAGGGTTTTGAGAGGTGACTTCTTCATGAGGCATTTTGAAATCCAGCAGCTCTGAGAAGTGCTATATACCCAGTTGATAAAGTCACTGAAAAACCAACTAATATCCAATATATAATACCCGGAGACCTTTGAGGGCTGATTTTGATAAAAGTTACATACAGAGCTTTGCAAAGTTTTCAGCTGGGTGAAGAATCTTATTCTGATCCAATAAAGATGCCTCCTATTTTTGTCTGTCAGCACCTGCAAGGGTACGGCCGAATTCCCAGAGCCCGAAGTTTGCCAATACAGGCAGGAAGATGAGGAAGAGGCCACAGTCAGAGTTATTTGCCAGAACGTGAGTCTTAACTACAGGTCTCTGCAAACCACAGAGCTGCCAGCAAACCAACACAAACAGGTATTCTGAATCAAACCTGGAAGGGTTTGCAAAGTCTTTGCAATGAGCACAGAAAGGCAACTGCCAGCTCCAAAGGCTCAGCTGAACTGGGAGAGACAGCTTCTGTGGAAAGAGCAGTTTTTTCACAGAATCATGAGTATACTCCACCCTTAGCCCCTCTGAAATGAGCTATGCACGTGCGCAGGAGTTCGTATGCATTGCCTATATATGCAAACGTTGGCTTTAATGCAGCATCATCCTCCAAGTTGACCTCAGGCTAAAATACTTGTCTCTTGCTTATGTGGTCTGGATGGGGGAACTCATTTCATACACTTGTTCTAGGGCTGCTCAAAGTCAAAGCACAAAGCAGCTGCCAGAAACGTCTCTCCATGTAAAATTTACAGTGTGCATTTCTGAAGTGGAAGCTGATGCGCCAAGCTGCCAAAAGTGTCTGTGCAGCTAAAATTTCTGAAAAGAGAAAATCACAGGCTCTGCAAACACATCTGCAGAATGTTCTTCAGAAACTACCACTTGTTCCAAGTGCAAACCTTGAGAATAAGCACTAACTTCTGTCACTTGAAAAGGACAAATGTAAGTCATACCTTTAGACTACTCCTCATGACGAGGAACTCAATCTACATCTATACATTTTTCTTACAGTGGAGCTGTTGCTCAATTTTAAACAATTAGCATAACATCTTCAAACTAAAAAAAACAGATGAATACAACCCCCACATTCTGGCAAATATATGTACTGCAAATAAATAATTTTCTAATTATAAAACCCGACTACTTTATAGACCTTGTTCTCGTATTCTGGAATGAGCTACTGCATCAATTAAAAGAAAGCACTTTTTTTTCCCCATCATAGGAGAAGCCATGGCAAATTAGTTCATAAATATTCACTGGTATTTTAGGCATGGCCATAAAAAGGAGCCATTTTACTGTCTGTCCTGGAAACAGCACATTTAATGTCTGAGAATCGCTGAGGAAGGACAGCTGAGGAGCGACTCTTGTTGCAAAGAGTAACAGAGAGGTCCTAAAGCAGCCACGGGTCATGCTCATATATAGACTGACCACTGTGGCAGCAGAAGATAAGTATGATGGATGAGCTGGTGGCTGTCCAGAGCTCACCATGATGCTACCAGGAACCTGCCTGGTGGGGAGGCTGACCTGGTGGATGGGAGCAGTCCCACACAAGCCTGGGACAGGGCAGGCAGGCAGCTGGTGTCAGCGCAGTTCATCCTTTCCCAGGAAGAGAGGGCCTGGCTGCCGAGACACAACTTCCCCTCTTCCCAGCCCATGCCTGAGCCAGGGCACCGCACCACAGCCATATACATTCCTGGCTGTTTTCTGTGATTCAGGGGAAGGACTCACAGATGAAGGAATTCGTTATGCCTTAGGCACAATTAACTGCTCCAGGCTTTTATCTGCACTAGCGTGACCAGCAGAACTAGGGCAGTGATCATCCCCCTGTACTTGGCACTGTAGAGGCTGCATCTCAAATACTGGGTTCAGTTTTGGGCCTCTCACTCCAAGGGCATTGAGGGGCTGGAGTACGTCCAGAGAAGGGCAGCAAAGCTGGTAAGTGGTCCAGAGTACAAGTCTTGTGAGGAGTGACTGAGTGACCTTGGGGTGTTCAAGCCTAGAGAAAAGAAGACTCGGGGGAGACCTTCTTGCCCTTGACAACTCCCTGACAGGAGGTCAGAGCCAGGTGGGGTCTGTCTCTTCTCCCAAGGAACAAACAACAGGATAAGAAACAACAGCTTCAGACTGCACCAGGGGAGGTTTAGGTTGATCATGAAGAAAGATTTCTTCCCAGAAAAAGCGGTCAAACCCTGGCCCAGGCTGCCCAGAGCAGTGGTGGAATGCCCATCCCCAGAGGGATTTAAAAGCCATGGAAATGTGGTGCTGAGGGACATGGTTTAGTGGTGACCTGGCAGCATTGGGTTATTGGTTGGACTTGATGATCTTAAAGGTCTCTTCCAACCAAAACGATTCTATGATACAATGACTTCCCTGTTATGCTATCCTGCAGGTCTCAGGTAGGAAGGTTTGTCTGCAACTGCTTTTTGGATTTGAGGTGGTTTTTTATTTTAATTCAACACAGCTCTTTGGGGGATACTCTGAATTATATCAAATAAACTTTACAAGGTGGGGAGGCTCCTGCACCTCCCCAGTGTCCTACTGTCTGCAGAGACTCCATGGCCAGAGATCTGTGTAGCTGCTCTTCCTGCTACACAGCAGAGCAGAAGGGATAATGAACTATAAAACAAAGCTACCCCAGCTGCATGAACTGCTTAAAAGAATAAAAACTAACAAATGGAAAACAAACTGCAAGGGTTCTTAGGGCTAATTAATAATAAAAAAAAAATAGTAATTACAACTATAAAATACATCCCATGAAAACACTGCCTTCTTCGCAGAGCAAGACAAAGTTTCCATTTGAAAAAAATAAATCAGGGCTGCTCAAATTTGATAAAGTAAGTTATGATGCATTACAATGTATACAAATAAAAGTCCAGAACAGTATCAAGCTTACAAAGCATGAAGATAACATATTGTTCTGGCAAGTGATAAAACTGCTCACATTGACAGCTGTGATTTATTGAAGCAATCCAAATACACTTTGAAAGTGTATTAGCTTTACCTCGGCCCACAAAGGGCACATTTCAGCAGGGGAGGCCACGCTGGTGATAAATTACATACCAGCAAGAAGTGAAGGCAACTGGCAACATCAGATGCCTGAAGGCCCTGAATTACTGGGATAATGTGGTTTTCATGATAATACCTCACATGCAATGGCATCTGAGCACCTAAAGAAACACATCAAAGCTGTGTTTTTGTTGGCTTTTTGGAAGATTACGTTATGATGGTGAGAGTGACTGCAACTTCCCAGGTAAAGCTGACAAACAAAGCATTTACAAATTGGCTTTGGAACAAAGTTTGGCACAGAAGGTCACAGTTTAGATGCTACTGTTCAGGTGGAAACTGGAGAAGAACCAATTCTTGCTTCCAGGTTGCAGGCACTGAAGCAAACCAAGGCCTGCAGACCTAGAGCCTGTCAACCTACCATAGACCTCACCCTGTGTTGTGGTCTAGCTGTGTTAATACCCAGAATAAATTGGGACCTGTCCATACTGCAGTCACCATGGACATGCAGACACCTGCATCATCACTTCTCTGGAGGAAGCAAGTTACTGTATGCACAAGTTCAAACCTGCTATAAGAGCCAGGCTCTTCTGATGGCTCAGAGCAGCACTGGAAAAGGAGCCTGATGCCAAAGTCTCCTCCCAGAGCAAGGTTTTACCACTGTAAAAAATTATTTTTTTTGTAAGACACTCGGGGGTGAATTCTACCCTCTGACGTACTAACACAAACCAAGATTAAATTCACAGTCAACCAGGAATTCAGAGGGTGAAGAGAATGGGTCCCTGAACAGTGTCATGGAGAGACATGCGGCAAACTCTTCTCCTCTTATTACCAGAGAAAGGTTAACAAATTGTATCTGCCTCCAATTATTACAGTCCTCCCATTTTGACACAGTAGGAAGCACATCTTTGTGTCTCCTAAATGAAAAGCAACAAGAGAAATTAACAACTTGGCCCAAGCAGTTCCATCTTGCTGTGGATAGAAAGAGGTTTATCAGCAATTACAGTATAATTGGCTCATTTCCAAAAAATAAAGCACTTTTAACAAAGAGTTTTGTTTCTGGTGGGGATATTTAACTTCTCTTTAATCCAAAACACTGCCTTGGGAAGCAGTAATGACTATCTCTCTATTTTTATGATGCTCATTCCCATATAACCTGAGGACCTCATGCTTATTGCATATTTCCAGAATCAGTTTGTGTCATGTTTTTAGAGGAAGTTTGCCATTTCTGGAGTTTATACCAGTAAATGCCTGAGAGAATCAAATTCCGGTATTTACAGTCTTTGTATGAAAAATGCTCCAGTGACACTGTAACTGAAAGGGTACAGACCACCTCTAAACAGATCAATACTTGAAAAATAAGTGAAATAAACGCTCTCTTTATTGATGAAGACTTGGAGAAGATGTAAAAATGGCAAAACTTAGTAATTATTTTCCTGATTTCTTTAAAGCACATGGGAAAGAAGAGCTCAGCACCTTTCTGAACCTTCCCATTTATCTATTTTTGTAGCTCTAATCTAATGATTAGGAGAAAGAATATTTTTTCCTCAAATTGAATTTCTGGGTGGTACAGATATTATAGCACAGTGCAGTGCATGTATTTATGGCTGTGCAGAACCATTCTTCTTTAGAAATATTTGCAGGAATTGAATTGATTGTATGTTAAATGTTATTCTTAATAGTTTTTTCATTGCTAGCTAATGGAAATATGGATTCAACATTATTTTATGCTTAATGCAGTGTAAAAGAATTAGTTTAGTAAACTGTAATTATGGGGTTTTTGCCTTTTTTTTTTTTTTTTTTACAGTGCTTAATAGAAATACAAGGCAGAAATAGATTTCTTCAAGCAAGGGAGAAGAATTGGAGTATTTGTTTCTTCAGTAACAACAACTTGAATATCAAAACTCTAATGAGGAAGTAATTCCTTTTTCTTGTCTCTACCTTCAGATTTACATGTGCCACTTAAATAAAGGAATGTGTTTGCAGCATCCCTCAAATTCTACCTTATCAAAAGACAATAAATATTCTGCTGAAGTTTATCTCTAAGCAGGGGAGGGATTCTACTCACTCTACTGCAAAGTGGGTAAGAGGCAGTTCCCTGACCTGATTTCAATGACAGAAGAGATAAGAATACACTTCCCAGCCCCATCACCTGCCTGTTCTTGTTGTCCTGAAGCACTCATAGAATCCTAGAATGGTTTGTGTGGAAAGGGACCTTTCAAGCTCATCTAGTCCAAACACCCTGCAGTAAGCAGGGAAATCTTCACCTAAAGCAGGTTTCTCTGAGCCCTGCCCAGCCTCACCTGGAATGGTTCCAGGGATGGGGCTTCTACCACATCCCTGGGCAGCCTGGGCAAGAGTCTCACCACCCTCAGCATAAGAAATTTCTTCCTTCTCTCTAGTCTAAATCTCCCCTCTTTTAGTCTAAAACCATCACCCCCTGTCCTGTCACAACAGGCCCTACTACAAACTGCATGTGACAGGTTCTTTAAGTGTCTGACGAGAACAGTAGCAGTATTCCCAGGCCTAAGACAGTGGTTCTGGAAAGCTGCCATAATAGGTAAATACCATATAAAAGCTGAAAGTACTGTACCACCTGCTTTTACAGGCCGGTAACTGTAAAGCATCTTTTTGCAACGTTGCCCTTCAAACAAAAGGAAAATTCCCCCCTATATTATGTTCAAATTTTTAGCTCCTGTTATGTTAATATAACAATCTCTTGTAATAAGAAGACAAAAGCTTCTCCACCTGTTTGGGATCAATAGTATTGCCCAAGCAAGAAGAACTGATATCTCTTTGTCAATGCTCTATTTTAACATACTGCCAAAACACAAGTACAATTGTAACTCAATAGATAATAATCTGTCTTTCAGACCAAAGTCTGAAGTAGCCGTGATAGAAAAACCTACATACATTCCAGTTGTGTAGCACCGTTCTTTCCCAAACCCTGCACACAAATAAGATATCCGATGGTACAGGACAGTCTGTGCTGAATACACCTGTCCCAAATGCCCACTCATGACAGCAGAAGGTTAAAGTCTGAAGTAAAGAGAAGTCCTGTACTCCCCAGGGCTCTCTTCACACCAGTCCTGCTCTTCCACAGTGTGATCACAGCAGTTTCATTGCTGAAGGACCCTCCAAGCAGGAAGCTGCAGTTATTCCTAAAGCTAGGGATGCATGAACCATAAGGAAAAGCTCAAGAACAAAATCTGGAGCAAACCACACACAGCCAGCAGCACAGAGACAAGCAGGTCCCTGAAATGATAGTCAAGCACTGAAAACTATGAGAAACTTGCCATTGCTTGGCTATGGCTGCATTGCCTTAAGGGGTCACACAGTTATTTAAAACAGGAACACAGGTTCACGCATTTGTGTCCATAAGGCCTCAGAGAGCACAGGGGTGGCACAGTTAAATATTCAGAAATCAGGAAAAGGCAATGCAAAAGTTGCCCCTACAACCTTAATTCCAACAATTTAGGCATATCTGAACGAGGTGCAGTATTTAATTACCTAGCGGCAGAATTTGCCCTACCAATTGCTGAAGTGTCCCCCAGTAGAATTTCTAATCTTCCTATTTCCTATGCTGCAAACCATAGGAGGGCTTCAAAATGGTTTTGAGCATGACAGCTCATAAAGACTTCACCTCAGCCTTTACACAGGCCTAGACATTCAAGCACACAGATGGACCGGTACAGGTCGCTAGCAACCTTCTCCAGATGGATCCTCTGTGAGCTGTGGAGAAAAATCCCATGAGAAATATGCTGTGTAGGCAAAATGAATTTCAAAAGATCAAGCCTTGATGAAATCTGCATCTGTTTTTGCTGGGACATCTCAAAAGGCCAGTCATCTTCTCAAATGTTAACCTCCTGCCCTGGGGAGAGCTAGCCTTGAAGCCAGAACTGTTCTTTCCTACTTGTTTAATCATATGAGGAAGAACATATTACCTACGCACATTCTCCTCATACTTGGAAGTTACACACTTGGGGCATTTGTTAATTGTACGAAGGATGTTCATCTTTGGAAAGAAACAGGTGGACACAAAGCATACAGAAAAATAAGTGGGGGAAAAAAGCTCCACAGAACTTATCTGGTCTTGGGAGCAATTTCCACGTATGGGTATTGAAGATGTTAAGAAATTGGCTGCTTGTTGGTTGGGCTTAGAAGAGAATCCTCTATCCCTTAGGAAGCAGTACTGCTCAGTTCTGCTCACTCTCTCGCCTCAGATATGGGAGGGGGGGGGGGGGGGGGACGTTTTTTTGGGGAAAAAAGGATTTAAAAAGGGGGGGCAAGCCCCCCAGG